>PVKC010004694.1:0-34867 GCA_004027635.1 Crocidura indochinensis
TGTTGGCTTGTTTTTTGTTTTTATTTTCCTTTCTTTTCTTTTTTCTTTTTTTCTATTCTTTTATTTTCCTCTAACATAACCACATAACTTGAATCATCTTATTCTGCCTCATAATTTGAGGAAAAAATTTATGGTACCAAACCAAGCAGTCGTATGAACATTGAATAGAAATAAAAAAATGATCAGACATTTATATGGATTGTACTTTTAAATTTTTAAGGAGAAGCTAAAGCTTAGCAGTGGAGCACCTGCTTTACATGTGTAAGAATATGGATTTGTTCTTTGGTTTTAAAAATTTCTCAGATAAAAAAGGTTACTTAAATATAAAATATGTCAGGGGCCAGAGAGATAGCATGGAGGTAAGGCGTTTGCCTTTCATGCAGAAGGTTGGTGGTTCAAATCCCGGCATCCCATATGATCCCCTGAGTCTGCCAGGAGTGATTTCTGAGCATAGATCCAGGGGTAACCCCTGAGCACTGCCGGGTGTGACCCAAAAAACAAACAAAAAAAGTGTTTCTATACTATTTTATCTATATTTTCCACTTCTTTTTTTTTTTTTTTTTTTTAGTTTTTGGGTTTTGAACCACACCTGGTGACATACGGTGGTTATTTCTGTCTATGTGCTCAAAAATCGCTCCTGGCTTGGGGAACTATATGGAATGCTGGGGATCAAATAAAGGTCCTTTCTGATCAGTCACATGCAAGGCAAATGCCCTACCACTATGCTATTGCTCTGGCCTCTATATTTCCACTTCTTTTTATTGCTCACTCTCATTTTAAAATATGAGGAATAATATCTTGCATAAGAAATTTATTATCAATAAAAGAAAAATTTTGTATCTATGAACTTTGTACCAAAGAAACTGAGTAAATGAAGTAGAATAAAAATAGCCTATTTAAATAAAGCTGTTAAAAAGTGGATTAAAAACATGCAAAAAAGTAAAATGCTTCTATATCGCACACCTTACACAAAAGTTAATTCAAAGTGAATCAAAGTCCTCTCTGAATTAACCAGAATTTATCATATGAACTGGGAAATACAGACAAAACACTTTAGAATTTGAACATGAAGATGTTTTCAATGATATAATTTCAATGGCAGAAACAATACAATAAAAAGAAACAATTTAAAAAATTTCTGCTTGACAAAAATTTATGGCTAAAATTAAAAGTAAAATTCCTATTGGTTTGGAAAAATAAAGTTACACATAGTACATCAGATAAAGGATTAGTATAAAAGATATATAAAACACAGACAAAGATCAGAGATTAAAACAACCCCATCAAAAGTGGAGAAGGGTGTGGCCAGAGAAGTAGAAAAGAAGGAAAAGGCACTTGGCCTTACATGAAGAAGATTGGGTTCAATTCAGTCAAAATAGTGCTAAACAAATGAAGTTATTTCCACTTCTATTAACTAGAAATTATGGATTTCTATTTCTCAAGATAAAATCTTGTTCAAAATATTCAATATAAATTAAATGATGGGCATAAAATCTTGCAATGTGTTATGTAATAAAATATAATTCTCAAATTGATGCAAAGAAGAGAAAAACATTTGAGAACAAAATGTAAGACATATTCAAATTTAATTTTGTTCAGACTTTGGTAAACATTCCATAATTTGATGACTTATTCATTGCTGGAAATCAACTAAAAGCAAACAAAAATAACTCAACACCTACATACTTTACTGAGAAATTCAATCTATTAGCACTTCCAAGAAAATCTTAAAAATGGTCATTACATCTATTACATATACTGAAAACCTGAGTAACAAATTTTACCCTCAGCATCAACTGGAAGAGAGACATTTGCCAAATAGAATAATATTATTGAGAAGACATGCTCCTAGAGAGACTGCACCAAATAAATTCTCCAGAGACAGAGGATATGAAAATAAAGTTAAGTGCCACCGAAATATTAGCATGAGAAGCAAAGAAGCCTCATTATATTTGTCCTTATTATAGTAAAAAAGGTAACTGTGTGTTTTCATTGAGAAGAGAAATTGAGGGACCAGTCATAATACAAGTCACCAAGTCTACAAAGTGAAATAAAAGCTCTGCTGTCATCATCCAAAATCATTTGTGTAGCATTTAAATGCATGCTATTTCTTTCTTAGACTAGGCTTACATAATCTTTTGACACATCAATACCAGAACTGGCAAGATAATTTATATTAATGAGAAGACATCCTCCTAATTAGGCTATACTCAGAAAAACAAAAAACTACTAGCCCACGGAATGAGAGAAACTGGTCACCCAAAATCCACACGATAAGAGGCTATATATAAGCTATACAAGTACTAACAGAGCTTTACAAGAAAAAAAATCATCTAATTCAATCAAAAATGTGTAGAAGAAATGAACAGAAATTTCTTCAAAGAAGAAATGCAGGTGACTCAAAGGCACATGAAAAAATGCTCCACATCACTAATCATAAGGGAGATGAAATCAAAACAATGAGGGTATTATCTCACACCACAGAGACTGACACACATCACAAAGAACAAAAACAACCTGTGTTAGTGCAAATGCAGGGAAACTGCACTCTCATTCACTGCTGGTGGGAATGTTATCTAGTCCGTACTTTCTGAAATATTCCTCACAAAGCTGGAAATTGAGATCCCATATGATCCAGCAATACTGCTCCTAGGGATATATCCTAGGAATACAAAAATATAATATAAAAATGCTCTCTGCACCCCTATGTTCATCGCAGCACTGTTTACAATAGCCAGAATCTGGAAACAAACCATGTGCCCAACAACAGATGACTGGCTAAAGAAAATGTGGTTCATCTACACAATGGAATACTAAGCAGCTCTTAGTAATAATGAAGTCATGAATTTTTCCTATACATGGAGGAGTATGGAGACTATTATGCTAAGTAAAATGAGCTGAAGGGAGATGTATAGAATAGTATCACTCATCCGCAGGATATAAGAAAAAAAAAGACAATATGGCTATAATATCCAGAAACAATAGAGATGAACACAGGAAAGACCTCCTCATGACATGAAACTTGTCACAAAGAGCGGAGAGTTAGAGCACTAACCACAATGACAACTATTATGACAGCGATAGTAAGGAAGAGAGGCAAAGTGCCTATCTGAGAGACTGGCAGGAGTGTGAGATAGGAGATGGAAATGGAAATGGGGCAACACTGGTGATGAAAAAAATCACACTGTGTACATTCTGTGTACATTCTATGTCTGAAACCCAAGTATGAAACTTTTTGCAACCACGATGTTTAAGGAAATTAATTTTTAAAAAATAATACTAAAAACTGCACAGTATTTTATTAGGTATAGCCATTTGTTACATAAATTTCAAACAGAAATGTAATGTAATACAGTTAGTGAAGTTATATCATGATTGAAAATGATATTGAAAATACTCCATTGTAAATTACTTTGTAATGGTTACCTATAAATGGATCAGACCTTCATTTGTAAGATTTGGTCACAAAAAAAAAATGACTGGAAGCTAGCAATTGCTAGCTAGATATTTCTAACATCAGTAATGATTTCAGAGTTTTCATTAATGTTTCCACACTTGTTTTGGAAGAACAGTTTGGTGGGGAGAGTTTAAAGAAGGGTTAAGATTCAACTTTTAGAGATCTAAGTAAAACAATAATTGGCCCACTTGGTGAATATAAAAAAGAACAAGAAATAATCTTGTTTGTTTTTGTCCTTTGAGAGTGGTGGAAGTAGATGGCCACGAATCCTTAACTTCCCTAACTGTGAGAAAATTCATTCCTGTTTTTAAACCACCCAGGTTCCAGTAATTTATATGGCAGTCTTGCAAACAAGTGTTATTATAATAGAGTTCAACATAAGTTCTATGTAGCTGAAACAAATTTTTAATGCAACTAGCTATCATAAATCTCATCCTTGCAAAAGGAGAAAGCTTTCCTAAAGGAGAAAATCCTAAAAATCAGTTTCTTTTATATATCCTGAAAGAGAGGTCATTTCCATGGTAACAAAACATCACCTCATATAGAGTTTCAAAACCATGCTTAGTAGTCAGTAGTTGCTTAAACTTGAAACCTTAATCACTTGATAGATCTTTAGATACCAGTGATAATTTCTACAGATTTCAGAACAAGCAATTATTTCTTCAATGAATCCCATAAAAAAAGTCACAGAGGACATTTTTTTCTAAGGTGATAAGATCAGCGTTAAATTTTAGAATGAGGCCCATAATGTTTGCAGCATGGTCCTTTGCTTATTCAGTCACTGAACCATCAATCTTCCAATCAACAGGCTTTTATAGTGGGCCTACACTGTCAGTGGATAATTAAGTAGTGTGTTAAAATAACAAAAGGCTCTTTGTCAAAGGCAGACTAGATAATAGAAGTTTCATTCTCTCCTAGCACAGAATAACTGCTTGTAATAATGAAAAGACCTTTTGTTGTGGATACTTGTAGCTAGCACACAATATGAAGGAGGAGAGATGAATATTTTTACCTGAAAGTAGTCTAGATGAGATGCAAAAAGAATGAAGTCATGTAGGTGTGCAGTAAGAAATTTGCTCTAGTCCCTTTCCAGTTTTTCTGATGTCCATTACCAGTTTACTTTTCATGAAATTTGGGGAGTTTCAGGGCTATTAACTTTTGCATGCGTGATCCCTTTTACAAAATCTGAAAAGAGCTCTGGCAAAAGAAAATTTGGACATTTTCAATATTTCTATTTCTCTGCTTTTAAAATTCATAACTTTTCAACACTTGTTTATCTAAAATATTTACTTTCACATCTAATTGTGTACTTCTTATTCTGTATGCACTAAGTAAATATCATGCAGGATATGTAAATCCTAGCTATTATGATTCAGTAAAAACAAAGACTTTCTCAACTCAAGGTTGTAAGTCTTGCCTTGGATGGTGTGGGGGGGGGGTGGGAAGGCATTTGGCAGTGTATAGAGGCATTTTTGTTTATCAAACGAAAGTATTATAAGCATCTATTGAATGGAAACCAGGGACACAGTTCACTTTTCTAAAATGCATAGAACACGCCTCCACATTCAAAAATTATCCAGTCCAAAATATAACTAGTTCTTAGAAGGAAGCTAAAAGTGAATGTTCAATGTTTTGCTTACTGAGGGATGACAAATTAAAATTAGAAGCAAGTGTGTCTAACTATGGACCTTATAATTTTCCCACATCTTCAGACAAAATTATTTAATTCCTTTTCAGTAGTGGCAAAAATATCAAGGAACAAGTTAATTTCATTTGTGTGGTTACAAAAATTGTCAATACAAGTCACTTTCTGGAACTTCTGTTATTAAACAAATGCATGGATATGATGCTCAGCCATGTTTGTTGAATTTACTTTTTGGACAAAAGATGTGGGGGTTGGGGCCGGGCGGTGGCGCTGGAGGTAAGGTGCCTGCACTAACCTAGGACGGACCATGGTTCGATCCCCCGGTTCCCCACATGGTCCCCCGTGCCTGCCAGGAGCGACTTCTGAGCGCATAACCAGGAGTAACCCCTGAGCGTCACCGGGTGTGCCCCCCCCAAAAAAAAGATGTGGGGGGCTGGACAAGTAATTTAATACTAGCCCTAGAGTCTGAGTAAGGTTAAATCAAACCCAATTCAAGCATTTCCTTGTAGTCCCCTAAGAACAGTGCCAGGAGTAAAACCTGAGCGCTCCTGAGCATGGCTCAAAAAAAAAAAATCACACACAACAGGTAATATTAGCCCTTTCCAATACATTCTAGTCCAAATAATGGTACGATCAGATATTTACTTATACTGCGAGTACTCCTAAAGGCCATAAATATGTCCTCTCTTCTGTTCACATGGGGTTATCTTCCTTTGTTAAAAATAAAGTGTGGTTTTAAATTCCACACTTAATTGTGATGCTTCTGCACAAATTGTCAGTGTGCACAAATTTTAACTATGATTTTTGCACACACAGAAAATCAGAAAGTATCTGGGTGTCCCAAATAATAATAGAGTTATGAGCACTGTCACTTTGCACATAAAAGCAATACCAGGAATGGAACTTATATCTTCAGGCTTTTGCAAAGTGGTTACTTTTGCCAATGAGTCACCCTCGTTTAGAGGAGGAAGAATAATCTACCACACTGAGCTCATAGTACTAGTTGTTAAAACCCACTCAAAGTCATTATTTTCAAATGTAAATATGAACATGTCCCAGTCCTATATTCTTAAATCAACATAAAGTACACTAGGTTCACAATCTATGCTTTACAATCACATACTGAGATCCCATTGATCTCAGTCGGTTAGTGAAAATTCTGTAATTCTTGTCTTTTCTTCCCGAGAATCTTACAAATTACTTTCTCATCCTTGTTAGTCTAGTCACTGACTTTCTTTTAGTTTTCTGACATATATATACATATAGATGTATATATATGTAATATATATGATATATATATATATCTTTTCTTTCCTTCACAGGGTACTATCCTCTTCTCTTCTCTACTTCTAATTTTTTTATTTAAACCAACCGTTCATATTCTTGTTGAGATCCTGTGTCTATTCTATTATCATAGTAACAAAATATCTTCTGTGCTAATGTAACATAACTATAATATAGCCATAATGTATATACTGTGGGAAGGTACTGTACTTAGATTAATTTGCACATAAAATACAAATAAATTGAGAATCTCTCCCATTATCTCTCAGAGAATTTGACAATTAATGAAATTACTTATTTTATTTTGGGGAATATTTTGGGGCATATTTGGGATGTAAATCAACACTTGCATCCTCTTCTTCCTGATGTTCATTCCTTCCCCCATCTAATGGAACTTAATAAATATTGAATAAATTATTGTATGAATATGTATATGGATTATTAGATTAAAATGACATAGCAAAGACTTTGGGTATATATAAGCCTTAAGGTTCTATACAAGATAAACTCTGTGTTAAATGTGCTACCAGTTAAACCAGAGGCTACATGGCTTACAAAATCAGTCACTATGACAAGGACGATTTTCGATTTTAAAGAATCATCTCTAGTATGATAAGCATAACTGAACTGCTAATGTGAGAAGAAGCAATCCAATCCGCTAAAATTCACTGATACACCATACTTCAGACTATAGAAAGCTCAGGAACATCCTTAAGAGGATGCACTCAGTTCCTGATGTACAAAAGCCCCAGCAGCCATACCCCCACCCCATAGCCTCTGCTATGAAAACCATGTAGTTTTACTACTTCAGAACTAATCTCTGCAGAGACACCAAACCTAAAACAGTTCCAGGAACACTGGTTTTTGGAATGAAATATCTAGGGTCATCTCAGAGTGAGAGTGCATATATCCTCCCCCAACTTCCAGAAACCCAGCAGTCACATTCATATTCCACAAAACGCTTCCTCTGCCATGTAAACACATCTGCCCAGTTCTATAGCTCCTGGAGTTCCTGGAAAGCCCAACTAGATATACCTAGTGGTCTTGTAACTCCTCCAAATTCTGTAGTACTGACAGATAGTAGAAGCGCAGCAAATTATATGGTAAAGCAGCGTAGAAGACAACTAAGCTCAATAAACAAAATCAATAACACAATAGGTTCAACTAGCAACAAACAGTTTAGCAAACCCTCAGACTGAATGACCCCCTGGTATGCTATAAAATTTTTAATTTACTGAAGTATTTTTTGATAATTCTATTAACCACTTAATTGTAACAAGCAATGTAAAATAAATTAGTTTGAGCCTGATAAGGGGGCAGTCTTGAGGGGTGGGTGGGAAATGACAATGGTAAAAGAAAGATAACACAGGGTTGGTGTTAGAACGCTGAATGTCAGAAACAACTGTATTATGAATAAGTTTGTAAAGCACAGTATTTAAAAATTATTCTAAATAATATATATAATATATAATAATATTTAAAAATTATTTTAAAGCTTAGGGTAAAACCATATCTAATTTTGGTGAAGCAATTTTCACTGATAAAATATCTTCTAGAATAACCAGAAGTGGCTATATTCAAGTACTGTGCAAAAGCAAGGTTCCCTATTTGTGACATCAGGCTGGGAATCTCTGCGAATCCACGCCTGCCTAGTGAGGCCAACTGCAAAGAACTGTGAGTCCTGTCTTCTCTTTGTGTTTATCTTTCGTTTGCTGTCCTTCGGACCTCGTGGGAGTGAGTCATATTGGCTCAAAAAAGAATAACCAGAAGTGAGTGTAAGAAGAATGAAAAGGAAAGAAAGGGAAAGAAGAGAGAAAACATAAAAGGAAAAGAACTAAAGGTAAAGAAAGGTAAAAAAGATGATGTGAGAAGCAAAAAGAGAAGAGAAAGAAAAAGAAAATAAGAGAAAATAGAAGAGCAAAGAGAGGACAATGAAAAGAAGAGAGAAAAGAGGAGAAAGGATCTGAAAAGAAAAAGAGCAAAGAAGGAAAAAGAGAAAAGTGGAAAAGGAAAGAAAAAGGGGGAAAAGAAAAAAAACTAGATGTTTAATTTCAAGGCTATTTCATGATCCAGCAGAGTGAAATGAATGCCTGGTATGAAAGTGTACACTCTGACTGACTTGTGCACACATGCTTAGTCTGCTTTTAGAAGTGTGAAGTTTGGGACACAAACCATATAAAATCCAATGTTTCATTCAAAGTAAGAAATTCCAGTTTTTATAATCTAAGTTCAAAGATCTTTCTCCAAATAGTATGGAAAATTCAAGGCTAGATTCTTGAGACATCAAGGGTTTTGTACTAAATTTTAGCATCTTGATGTGTCTTCTTATTCTAACATTGCATACTTTATCTTCAAATGACATTTCTCTAAACATTCTAAACAAGACTTACAAAACAGTGTTTGGCCCACCATAAAAGGTGAATCTTTGACCTCAATAAATATAGTAAACAAAAGTTAAATGTTTAGCTGTAGTACTCATATTCAAACAACTATAATCCAACAACATGTAATTAAATTTTTATTCCTTTAGTTGTGAAGTGACATGTTACCATCCATTTATAATCATGCCATCAAAGATTGAACCAAAATTGGTTTATTTTCCCCAATTCACTCAAAAAAATGGATGACTCTAGCATCTGCCAGGATCCAAACAAAGGTTATGGGGCCTCAATCCATCTTACTTTAAATGCATCGTTATATAAATAAAGTTGCCAAGCACTTTCTAAAGTTGAAAGTCAGCCTTAAGTGCATAAGTGACATGACCCTAGATAAGTAGAGACACACTAGGACAAAGAGATGCTGAAATTAGAAGTGTTCATTATTTTGCCTTAGGAACAGGCTTATTGTCTGTTTATTCAAACATAATAGCACAAAATGGTGACCACTTGACCTGGCTGACATGTCTTCTTAGGGCAAACAAAAAGCAAATTGACTCTTTCTTCTAATGTAATAACAGCAATGACAACATAATTGGTATCCAAGTGACACCTTTCACAAGAACTGCTACAAGGCTTCACATCAAAGACCAGCTCACCATGAAAAATTCCAAGTTTAGCACTAAATTCAGATTAGGACTGCTGAGAGTGAAAAAATTCTGACGTGCTAAAAACATTCCAGTACTCTTGGTACTTTCTCCATATTAGGCCTTAAATACAGAATAAGCATCAAATAAATAAATGTGAAGAAAAAAGGTAGATATCACTCATTATGACCTGTTTTCAACAAAATCTTGAGAGTATGATATTGGAGGGTCTATAATATGTAAGAAAGTATAAGAGACAGAATGAAGATTCCATTTTATGGATACCGGTTGTATATAATAATTATTATTTTATGGCAGATACTGTACTAATATATCCTTATGAACATTATTTAATCCTCTAAATTAAATGAATTAATTTACTATTAATTATTAAATAAATAAATAAATAATTAATTTAATTTAACCTATTAAGTACCTAAAAGCGTTTTTAATTTTGAAAATAGCAGAACTGAGATTCTTAGAAATATTTTGGACAAAATCATAGAACAAGAACATGAAAGAATTTCACATACAGCTATGATCTTCTACTTTTAAGTTACCTAACAGCAAAGAGATATTACCAGCTAACTTAATAATGTAAAGTAAGTTACTTAATAAAAGCTACTTTTTACATGAGTACATGTATAGATGATCATGTGAGGTCTTGTAAAATCTGTTTGGGTGTTTACTTTTTTGTTTTGTTTTGTTTTTGTTTTTGGGCCACACCCAGTGATGCTCAGGGGTTACTCCTGGCTATGCGCTCCGAAGTTGCTCCTGGCTTGGGGGACCATATGGGAAACCAGGGGATCGAACCGCGGTCTGGTCCATCCTAAGGCAGGCACTTTACCTCCAGCGCCACCGCCCGGCCCCTATCTGTTTACTTTCAACAGAGAAGATGGAAAACAATATTTTCCACATATATTTTCTGTCCATGAAGTACTCTTAATGAAAAAATGGGAGCCAAAATATCTTTTTTCCTCCCTATTCTTTAAGCAGTTTCTCTATTGACTAAGCAGTATTACTTGTACTTTCATTTTTTTTTTCCTTAGACTGGTCTATTTCTAATTAGTTACCCTATTCTGTCTAACCACTGACAAATTCCAAGAATTGCTTATGCATATATTTTTTATTTCTATGTGTACTTTCTCAGCTTTTCTAACACCTTTTTATTAATTTCCCATACTGCATCTGTCTTATAATCTGATGAAGTCTGGGAGTGATAATAACTTCACACAGTAGATTTATTTTCTAGCTACATTCAAATTAATACACTCAAAGAACTTATGTTAGTACTGTAATGAGTTAGATCACAAGGTGAGTAGAGACCAAGGATTCTTAGAAAAGCTTTTGGCTTGACTTCTCACTTTAATATTCAGTTGTCTCATATTCATGATTGCTATGATTTTCTACATTGTGTGATATAAAGGCACATTGAATTAGATTAATTAAAAATAAGCTATTATGAGAAAGCATTATATTTTATTCCTGTTCAATGATAGTACTGAATGAAACAGAATTTGTTTTCTCTCTTGAAAAACAGTTGGCAAGCGTTGCCAAGTACATATATAGTATTGAAGTGTGACTGAGTCTTTCAATGCCCCAATCTTCAGCTCAATATAATGTGTTGATAATAAACTGACAGAAAAACATATCATTGTATCTGTAAGGAAAAAATTGCATACAATAGGGGCCATAGTACAGTGGGTTGAGCATTTGCCTTGCATGCAGATGTCCATGTTCGATTCCAAGCATCCTATATTGTCCCCTGAGTTTTACCAGAAATGATTCCTAAACATAGATTCAGGAGGAAGTCTTGAGCACTGCCTTGGTGGAGCAAAATAAATTCAAGTCACCTGGCAGACATACCATACGTACTCCATATCACAATATGCAGTCTTACACAGACAAATCATAGCATCTCTTTTAATATGTGAATCTAACTTGCACTTCAAACCAAGAATGATTTAGATAACATTATTGTAATACATTTAATCAAGAAAATTAATTCAATAATATAAATAGAAGTAGTAGTAGAGTAAAATAACTAGAATTTCTAGAGTTCTTACCTGAGTGTTGAGTTCTTAATTAAGTCCTAGTGTTCTTATTGTGAGCTTCAAATTGTGTTGTCTTAAACCAGTGGTTCTCAAATAGTGGGGCGTGCCCCCCAGTGGGGGCGCGAGGCTGTGTAAATGGGGGCGCATTTGACCTCAGCAAACATTGTCCTAACAACCTAAGCCCCGTGTTTATTCTCTGTATATCTCTGGAACTGAGAGTTGCTGTGTCCCGCTTCAAACTCCTCTTCGAAAAGCTATGCATTGCAAAACGTGCTCATTGTAGCCATTAATCCAGACATCACCTCTGATTAAAAAGTCAGCTCAAATTATTTTATATATTTTCGTTTTGCAGGTTAAAGCTTTTGTTAATAAAGATACAGTCGTGCAGGGGGGGGCGCAAAAATGTTTTCTTATTCCTATGGGGGCATGACAGAAAATAATTGAGAAGCACTGCAGTATTATACTAAGCAGATGTTAGGAACACAAATATTCAACCTTCTCCAAAAGTTTGAAAGAATCAGATTCTGTAATTATTATCCATAGTCTGTTGATAAAGAAATTAAACTATTATAGATTAAATACCATGATTCCAGGATATTCTGAACTAGAATTCAATTTTGATAATATCTTGAAGAGTTGTATATTAACTCTACTTTAATAAAAGATTGACCCCCAAAACATGACTTTTAATGATGTTGATCAGTAGTCCTAAAAATCTAAGCATTTCTCCTTGCTCAGTTTGCCATTGTTCGGAACAGCAGGTGAACGCATGATTTCAAAGACAGAATTTTCTATCACAAAATTTTGCCAGTGGTCAAGCTTTCTGAGTCTCAAATTCATTTTTATAATGTATGTCTTAACATATTTCACTTCAGAGGATGTTAATGCCATTACTAAGAAAAAGTCTGCAAATTATTTTTTGCATACTTAGTGCTATGGAATTTTATTTTGTGTTTATTTTTCATCTCTGCAACAAGATTTACTACAGAAAAATGTAATGTTAAGTGTATAGGGAGAAATCATTCCATTGTTACAATTTTTTTTATAGAACCAGTCAAAGAAATTTTACATATTTTGTTTTGTTAGGTATAGCAGACTTTCACAGTCTTATCATTATTAACATGTGGGGCTATATAAGTACTATATACATTTTAGAGTATAGCAATAGCCTGTCTCAATCACATAGATAAGGAAAGACAATAAGACAATAACAATATCCAGGCATTGTTAGATGTCTATATTATATTCTCTATTCCCCATCACCATCACTGATCAAATAAGAACTTAAACTTAAAAGAGATAAAGAGAAGAAAGCTAATTATTATATCTTCACAATAAATTATTTGATTTTTTAACTATTCACATTTTGGCAGGCCATTTGCTTTGACAGCAAATATGTTACCGCAAAACATCTAGTTCATGAACTGGGACAATCAATATAATTGAGGTAGAATTGAAGCCAACTGTAAGATAAATATTTGCATTTTATGTTTGCATTCTATTTTATTTATCCACATTATATTTGTTAGTAACTAGCTTTACCCAGCATAACATAAGCCATCTGAGAATTTCTTAATAGTTATTAAAACACTAGAACTTTATTAATGTGTTTATATTCCATTATAAACATAATTAATAATTCAACTCTCTCAGACTCAACACTTAATGCATTCAATGATAAACCTCTTAAAATGAGGTACAAATTGGTTCACATCTACCCTGTGACAAACTAAGAGGATCGTGGAAGTCTAATAACTATATGAGTTCATTTTATTCATCTATTTCAGCTTAGTTTAGGGCTTTATAAATAAAATACAGAGGACAGTCACAGGAAAATTCTATTTGTTTTGTTTTAATTTCGTCCCTGTTGGAGACACCTGAAGTTAGACTTACCAGAATACTTTATTTTTTTAATATCTTTATTTAAACATCTTGATTACAAACATGATTGTGGTTGGGGTTCAGTCTAATTCCCTTGAATGCTGAGTTGAGATAGTGAGCAAAAAGAAGAAAGTAATCTGTGGATCCAGGTGATAAGACCCTAATTATTTACCTAGGATGACAAAAACCATATGATTCCAGCAATGCTATTATATCCAGAATAGTTCATGTCTCATCCATATAGCTGAAATCAAAGTCTGGGTTTTTTTTTCACTGAGATTTACTGTGGTAAATGTGTCTGAATTGTTCCACACTGGTTTGAACCATTGAAATAAACTGAGTTTTGGCTGGTTCCAGCTCTACCTTACATCTGAGCCACTCAATATAACCTGAGAAGTCAGTTTGTCCACATAGGTAGCATAATTTGGACAGCAATATATTTAATTCAAGGGTGAATAAGCATTCAGCCTTGTAAATGTAATCACTTTGGATTGAGCAGTCTACCTGAAGTTGCTAATATGACTGAACCATTATTATGTCTAAGCATTGTGTTATATTGAAAATTCTCCTAAAACTCACACATTAAAACCCTAAAAGGATGACATTTGTAGAGGACTCTTTGGGAGGAATTATGAAAATAAAAACTAATGATAGAATGATATATTTGTCAGTATAAAGTCAGCCTACCTTCTCTGATTAGAAGAAAGCAATCAATCTATTTTAAACAGATAGAGGACACTCACCAAGAACTAACACAACTAGTACCCTGATCTTGGATCGTCTATTTTCACAACTGTGAGAAGTCAATGTTGATAGTTTGAATCATTAATCTATTATTTTGTGTGGTCGACCCTCCTGTCTTAACAAAGCAGCTGTTTTCCTCTAATTCTGCTGGGCTTAGTTCCCATTCTGATTCTCCATCTATAGGTTGTTGTGCTTTTCACATGCCACAGAACTTTAGCTTATTTATTTATTTATTTATTTATTTATTTGCTGTAAAAATTGCACAAAAACCATATCAAGTTGAACTATGGAGAATTAGAATACAAACCTCTCTTAATTGAGTACAGAACTGTGGATGAACCAATTGGATAATTATCTTAGTGAGTCCAGTTAAGATGTGTGTGTTCTTTTATGTGTGTTTCAGATACTGGAACTAGCTTTCTTTACAATAATGGCCGATAAACATGAATAAAAAGCTAATCCGGGGCTGCTGACCTGGGTTGGCCCCTGGCTAGATATCCAGCATCCTATATGGTCCCCCGACCCTGCCAGTAGTGATTTTCTGAGTGTAGAGCCAAGAGTAACCCCAAAACAAACAAACAAACAAAAAGACTTGTCCACCATTTTTTAAAAAATTATAACATTGTTGTATTATTATTACTAAAGGAATTATGAGTTCATCTAACAATGCAAACCTGAAAGAGAAGTAAAAGCTACATAATATAAAACCTGTGTGCCTTTCACCTATTAATTTTCTTTTCTTCTGCTCTTGTTCAAATAGTTATTTTGTGAATAAAATGCTCCAATGCCATCGGGCAGGCATACAGGAAAAAATAAGCAGTTTCTAAAAATATACGTTTTTTTGTTCTTGATTTTGCTTTAAGACCAGAAAAACTATTCAAATAAAACTGAACTAATAGAGAAGAGCAGATGTCTGCAGTTTATTTTATTGTTTGTATTTTGATTAAATTTGCATAGGGACTTATTTATTTTCATTTTATCACATTAGGGAGTCGACATATGAAGGCCACTGAGGGTCAGTATTTGTTGTAAATGATGGATGACAAGCTGATTCTGAGCAGAGACAGTGATATTCATTATTGGGAAATAGTAGAATATCAACTTGTGCAACTTTTTCTCAGTTCTTTCTAGGAAATAATACTAATCATTGCTAGCACATTCCTTGGGCTTTCTTCTAAACTCTACATGGAAAATCTAATTTGATATATTTATCACTCTTTGAGTGAAATACAATTTTATAATGAACCCTTTATCGGCCATTCAGATATTCAATGGTTCTAAACACAAAACAAAATAACTTTTCTTTTTTATAAGTTTATGGCAAAATTATTTGTAGCAAATCATGAGCAGAATTGATCTGACTATAAAAGATTTATTTGTTTATCACACTTTGTATGAATATTCATTCATTTCCTGCAGAAATAGAATCATGATGATTACAGAGTACTAAATATTATAGGGCTGGAGGTATATAATTACCTCTCTTATCTAAAAAATAGTTTTCTAAAATTTGAAAAATGCTGAATTTAAAAACCATTATTTCTTCTAAAGCTTTTGGATAAGAGATGTGGGCAGTGAATATTATATCATCTGAACCTTAAAGATGAGGAAATTGATTCACAGAAGTTAGTTTGTTCTTTAGAAAGCTTATAAAAGGATCAGTTCCTTTGTCTAGGTGATAATAGAATCAGTATGGATAATTATAGTGTATTTTCAGTCTCACTGTCTAAGTAAGGTACCAACTTCTCCTTCCCTTTGTACTTCCTGAATCACTACAAAGAGATAAACCTTACATCATGATAGAATGACCATATAATTTATACCTACACTGGGACCTCGAGGGAGAGAAGGGAAGACTATCACTAACTTCACTAAGACACAAAATATAAAGCAAATTCTGTCTTGTGCATTCTGAGACAAGCTACTTATATATGGTAATACCTTAAACTAAATATAAACTTGGAAAAAAATAAAAGAATAATATGTTAGAATGGTGCTTGAGCATTTGATCTCCATGTAGTTAGTTCCTTTGCCACCTTAATGACTTTTGTGAAGAATAGCACCATATGGTTTTCGTTGCCAAACTTTTACTTGTACTATCTCTGCCTAGTGTCATTCCTTCCCCATTCTCTAAGATATACTTCTAATTGGGCCTTTCTATAGGTCTTCCTGTATCTCGTTCTGTTTTCTGTACTCTCTCATCACACATTGGAGGCTCTAAGAACAGACTGACAGTTAATAAAACTACTTTCTTGTGCCTGCTTGCTTTGTGGCAGATACACTTATAAAGTGCCCAATATATTAAGCTGGTGTTGATTAGTTGACACTCAAAAGTCCACGTGTCTCTTTGTTTTTTTGAAGTAAAAAGCTTCCTTTCTTTGATATGCATGATCAGACCTAAAAAAGCTAAGTTATACCTAAATAATCAGGAAATTTCAAAGAAGAGGGATAAAGTTATTCATTCATCTGTCAGGCATTGGATTTAATGTTATATTCTACAAAGAATGTTTCCTCACAAAATATTTCCCAATGAAAAGTTATGCTTTCCTATAACATTTTCAGGGTAGAAATACATATAATGAATTCTTTTGGTGTTTTTTCCAAGTAATATTTAACTATTTAGTCTCCCTCTTAATTATATTTCATTGGTTCCTTTAAAACAATTATTGTTCTGTTTTCATCATAACCTATTATAAATAAAAATAGTTCCTTTTTTCATAGACCAGTCCTAGGCTAGATCATTGAATATATTTTCCCAAAAAGTTGATTTATGTTACATCAAAATTAAACAGATATTTGTTAAAATGTTCATCCTAATCACACTATGTTCTATTTTATTTTCTAAGTTGATGCTCAGAGTATTGCCACTCAAGTACTAAAGAAATAGATGAGGGACCAGGCTTCCCTAAAATTGGGTAGTGTAGTTCCTTACTCATAAAGAGGTACATTTTCATGGAAGATGATAAGTCATTTGTTTATGAATAAGTTTCAGAATCTAAAAGAACTTCAAAAGAAAGAAACTATCTGCCTCTTATTCTTTTGCCAGTCTCTCTTCCAAATACCTACAATGTATACATATTGATAGCCTAAGTATCAAAAATGAAGACAGAAAATAAATAACAAACTGAGAAATATCACTTTAAATTATTTACTTAAAGAGTAATCAATATATTCTATATTTTTTATGTTTTCACACAAACTATTTACTAGAACACTTCCTATGTTGTTCAATTTGTCAGTCACTAACCATAATTTTCATCTTTTCAGACTATTTGCTAGATTTTTTTCTTATGCTGTTCAATACAGCAGGCACTAACCATGTATGACAATTGATTCTTTGGATAGTAACTAGTATATATCAAGATATTATTTGAGTATAAAATATATTCCAGATTTTTAACAATATAATATAAATCATCTCAGCAATTTTCATATTGATTATATCACTTTACATATAGATTACTCTAAGAATAATTTGACAATATAATTAATTTTCTTTTTATAATATATAGCCAAAAGACAATGTTTTTAAAAAGCTTCTGGCTTAAATTTGAGGTTCACATTATCACTTACGGGATAGTATTGTCAAAGAGACCTGCAGCATTCTAACTGGCTAAGTGTTCAAACTGATCCCACAATGATAAGGGAAAAGAGTACATAAAGTACATCTCATGGATATTCAGCATTCCTAGAAAAAAATTTCAGCAAAGCAGATAGAAGCCAAATCTTCATTCTGTATAATTTACTGAGGATATTTCAATAGAAAGACAATCCAACCCCAACCTCCCACAGTACTTTATTTTGAATGGTATCTCCGATGTCTATATCTAAATGTTCCTAATGTGCATTTTCCACATGTACTTTCTCAAGAAGATTTAAATTAAACAACAGTGAGATATCATCTCCTACCACAAAGACTGGCATATATCACAAAGAACAAAAGCAACCAGTATTGGCACAGATGCAGAGAGAAAGGAACTCTCATTCATTGCTGGTTTTTGTGTAAATTGGTCCATTCTTTTTGGAAAACAGCATAAATATTCCTCAAAAAATAAACCCTGAAATTGAACTTTTATATAATCCAGCAGTTCTTGTCCGTGGGATATACTCTAGGAATACAAAAACATCATGCAGAAAATCCCTCTGCATGTCTATGTTCATCACAGTACTATTTACAACAGCCAGAGTCTGGAAACAACAACCTGAGTGGCTGAGAACTGATGAATGGATAAAGAAGTTGTGGCATTTCAACACAATGGAATACTCTGCAGCTCTTAGGAAAATTGAAGTCATGAAATTTGCTTTTACTGTTGGGACCTGAATTCTGAAGAAGGAGGGACACCATTTTGTAAAAGCCACATGGAAGGCTTCTTCTCGGATTCTGAGCAGGCGGAAACGCCATTTTGTAAGGATCACATGGTGTAAGCCACATGTTAGGGCTTCACAAGCCTATTTGCATAGACCCCGCCCCAAGCTACCTGGCCATACCTGGTTGCCTATCAGGGAAGGACAAGGGAGCAGTAAGAAGGTATCCCTATACAAGAACCCATCATTTTAAGGATCATCAGAAAGCTGGAACTTCCCTATATCCCTTCCCTTTATAATCTTCCTCATGACCTTGAGTGGGGCTCATCTCCACGGAATGGCCCTGGCTGGCTAGGCTGGGGGTTTTGTTGGCAGACGGATTAAAATATTGAACTTTATTCCAGTTGTGTGGTCTTGTCCTTCTATTCTGGAACCCTGCAATGTATGGATGGAATGGAGAGTATTATGCTAAGTAAATTATGTCAGTGGGAGAGGGTTAGACATAGAATAATCTCATTCATTTGTGAGATATAAGACAAATAAAAGATAATATGGTAATAATATCCAGAAACACTAGAGTTGAGGACCAGAAGAACCAGTCATGGTAGGAAGCTTACCATAAAAAGTGGTGAGTGCAGTTAGGGTAGAGAAGGGTCCTCTATGCAATGCTAGTTAAAACTAGTCATTCTGGACAAAAACTGGATGTTGAAAGGGGATAAAGTGATATGCATGTACCTCTTTATTGATAGTAGTGCAAAGCACAGTGTCAAAAAGGAATAAAAAGGGAAGACAGAGAGAAAGAGAGGTAAAATATCTGACTTAGAAACAGATGGGTGTGGGATGTGTAAGAGGAAAACTGGAGGCATTGGTAGTGAGAACTGGGTTCTACTGGTGAAGGGTGTACATTGTATGACTGAAACAAACATGAACAATTTTTAAGTGCTATGCTTAAATAAAGTAATTATTAAAAATAGATCATTTTAAAAGTGAAGGTTTTATTTTCCATCTAGATACTAAGTGAGAGATTTATAATTCACTGATAACATCATAGTAAATCTGTTTCTGCTGAACTGTTTCTGGATTCCTCTTGATGTGTGGCTTGGCATAGGAAAAAGAGGATAAGTCCAAATAAAGTCAGAACTAACTTCATCTCTCAGAGGGAATGAACAGTCATGGATATGCCCTTTATCTAAAGCTTCATTCCTGCTAAGCTCTAGTGCTTACTTTTAAACCACAGATTATTGGCATTCAAGGAGTACTTTCTTTGTCTGTTATCAGATTATGTATCATCTACAGGAAGATAGTTGAATCCTGCAGTGTTCTATTAGATTTTATGGTCAGAGAACGGTTGGTCCCCTGGTTAGGAAAGTGGCTCCAAGCCTGCCTCAACTGAGAAATTAATTTCACTCCAAAAATTAGCAAAACTATGTAAACTCTTTTCTTTTATGATGTTTATTAGGGTGGTTCAAATTGTTAACATTTTTAGAAGAATCCCATTTAAATTTGAGTATAAATGTATTAATTATACTAAATATTTTCATAATAATATCATTTGATTATATTCTCATAATTCAACATAATAACATAAATAAATTATGGTGTTAAAATAAACACATTCACAAAACACCAAAGATTAATCTTTTGACATTGACCAAAAGAAGCTAAATAAAGAGTACATACTGAATAATTATATTTATATAAGGGACCAAATGAACAAAAGTAATTTATGTTTTTAGACTTATGATGGCAACAATTCAGATAGTAATGTGGTGGTGAGAAAAGATCCTGAGAATAGCATTTTAGCTGCTGATTGTGCATATGCCTTTGATCTGAATAAACACCTGAAATCCAGAGAGATGTACCCCGAGTTTACAACATTGTCACCAGCCCAAGGAAGAGAAAAGGGATTGTAGGGGTGAGTTAGCCCCCAAGATACAGCCACCAACTTGATGGGAGAAACAAGCTCCACAGTATCGTTATTGAACTAGGATGAGAAAGAGGAGCCCTTAGAGAGATTGAATGCCCTCAACACATCTATCTTTCTGAACAGAAATTCCA
Organism: Crocidura indochinensis; assembly: GCA_004027635.1. Classification (NCBI taxonomy): domain Eukaryota; kingdom Metazoa; phylum Chordata; class Mammalia; order Eulipotyphla; family Soricidae; genus Crocidura; species Crocidura indochinensis. The sequence continues at coordinate 20,451 of PVKC010004694.1, forward strand.
AAGCCCTCCTCCAAAGTCAATAGATGATAGATAGAAGGATAGATAGATAGATATAGATAGATAGATATAGATAGATAGATAGATAGATAGATAGATAGATAGATAGATAGATAGATAGATTGTGTTGAGTCTGGAAAAGAGGTGACCTTTGATTTTGTTATGTAACCTTTTTACTTTTGTGTTTTTCTGATTTGAAAATATTATTTCATTTTTATATTAGCTATTTTTTTATTTCATTCTATATTAGCTAGTTTTTCCCTAACTGCCCAAGGTCCCTGATCATCCTCACAGCCTGGCGAATTCCCCAAACCTAAAATAACCTGGCCCCTGAAGATAAGGAGAACCCAGGCACACTTGAAAACTATTTTCTTGACAGAAAATTTAAATTTATACAATCTGTGTAATCTATGTTGGAATGGATATTTTTGACATAGTCTGTTCTTAGTTTTTAATTGGAATAGTGATTTCTTAGTAATAAATTGGATGACAACTTTAGTCATAGGCTACAATTTCAAGGTAAGAAAGACTAGGCCCAAGGAGACAGGTGATTCCTGGAACCAGGCTGTAAATCACAAGGAACATTCCAAGGAATGCAAGGACATCTTGTTTTCCATCAGGCACCTTGATCTCCACAGAGGAGATCCCCACAGAGGACAGATAGCCCTTGAAGATTAGGGGGGAATAATTGCACACCATCACTAAAAAAGGAATAATACATAGATGGAATTAATAGGTATAGAATAGGGTGGAATCTAGTTTAGTGCTATTTTTGCTTCTGTCACTAGCTTTCGTGAGGTAGAAACATGGGACCCCAAACTCCCTTTTCCCAACAGTCCATTAACTCCACCCTGGTCACATGAGGAACCTCTGCCCTGCTAGCATTGGGTCCTCCCAGGCCAAATCAGTACACACCTAAAGACCACCTGGAGGTCCTACCCATATCACAAAAATGTCATTGGAATGAGAGCTGGAATTAATGATGTCATGAAGGGGCTGAACAAACAGAAAATTGTGCCTTTTCTGTAAAAAATCATTGGATGATTCAAACTATATAAACCTATTAAATGCTTGACCTGTATGCTCATTATCATATGAATTCTCTTAAATGTTTGTAAATTTGGATAACCAAGGTCTCATGTAGCCCAAATTTCCGGCTTGCAGTGACATCCAGAATTCTGGAAAGGAAATAAATCTGCTTGTGATTGCATCCTCAAAGTTGGTGGCTCCTCATAAGCTGCAGGCGTTTTTCTTCCTGGGACCTCTGGACATCCCCAACTCCTGGGACCTTTCTGGGGTTCAAGGAATCGATAGCCCCGGGCCCCATTCTGGGGCTAAGACAGTTAGATGAATTGAATATTAGCTGGATTTAACGATAGATAGATGATAGATAGATAGATAGATAGATAGATAGATAGATGATAGAATATATCAAAAAAGACAGGAAAAATAGTGTTGGTTGAATGTGTAAAAAGGATTCACCATTGGTGGGAATGTCATCTCTCTCAAGATTGGAGTTGGACATTTCTCATAAAAGTTGAAAAAGAATGTTTATATGATCCAGTAATTTACCACATGGTGTCTATTAAAAATCTTAATTCATAAATATCTATTAATTTCTGTTTATTACAGCACATGTTATAAAACCAGGACATTTAAACAACCAATTTGTACAACAACAGATGAATTGATAATGTTGTAGTATAGACACAATGTATATTTTCACACACAACAAAATGAAACACTAAGCAATTGTACAAAAAGTTAATTCACTGCAGTGCAATAGAACTGGGAGGCATCATGCTAAGCAAATTAAATCAAAGAGAAAAAGATAAATGCTGAATGATCTCAGCTGTGAAATATATAGTGAGGAAAAAAATGGAAACAAAAAGACTATGCCAAAGATTGACAAAAACTTGACCTCAGATTACAATACTGATAATTTATACCCTGGAGAAGGGAAATGACAGAGGAACAGTTTGGCTGACAGCCATGGACACTTTGGTGATTGGGGGGTAAAGTAACCTGTACATCATATGTAACCATTTGACCAAAATATAATAAACTTTTCCAAATTCACTAAGATTAACACTAATGATAGAAATATATGTCTATATAAGAATTTATGCTCTACTCACTGATAAACAACTGGGGGAATAAACTAGACCATACCCAAGCAAGAAATGAAAATTTCCAAATATTGAGTCTTTATAAAGATTTTCAAACCCTTCACATTAACTGCAGGTTTTAAAAGGAAGGCAGGAGACTACCATGCTAATCATTCCCTTTGTTAGTCCAGGTGCTTAGCTCTTACAGAATATTTTTGCATTACATTTTAAGAAAGCAGGTTACATAGATAAATGGGATGCTACAAGGAATTTAGAAGATAACAGTGACTATTAAGGCTCATTGACAGAAAATGCAAAACCATCAGAGCAGACAATAGAATCTTCATTGGACAATTATGCAAGCATTCAAAACTTCTCAGGGTTGAAAGAGCAAACACATTCAAAAGGTTTCTGCCACTTGTTTGAGTTACTTAGCCTTCATTGTGATAAATTACAGATGTCTATTATTGTTCCTCAAAAATAAAGTTTGCTGTAGAATAAATAGGGCCTTGATATATTAATTTAATACATTATTGATTAAATACTAAAGGTCAGATTTTCTATGTGGATGCTGACAATCTAATAAGAATAAGTTGAGATCTTCAATGTTTTAAGATGTCATGATTTACAAGAAAAAACTGATAAATAATTATATCATTAGCATAATTATAAGTAAAATCACAGACTGTTGAGATAAGAGAAATGCAGAGAACATCTCATTCTAGATTGTCCATTTATTGGGTATTAGGAGATTATTTGCTTTGAGGTCAAAAATTAAACCAGTTTGTCAAAACAAATATACTATTGGATAGATTAAAAGCATATTTTATTAATCACAAAATGAAAGTTCCAAAATTTCAAAAGCAATGGATTTATTTTCCTGAAAGATCACCAAGAATTGAAGAATCAAATTCCTTTGCCATCTGGCTTTTATCTCTTATCAATCATTCTGTTTGCACTGAGTTTCTCTCTGTCACTTGATTTTATTACACATTTTTTGTTGGGCCTTTTCCTGAGTACTTGTACTTGAAAGACTGGGCCTTTATTGCCCTGTTTTTATAATGTCACTAATTTGGAAATCCCAAAAAAAGTACATTACAAATTTCTTTTGTTGGGGCCCAGGAGATAGCATGGAGGTAAGGCATTTGCCTTTCATGCAAAAGGTCATCGGCTCAAATACCGGTGCCCCATATGGTCCCCCTTGCCTGCCAGGAGCAATTTCTGAGCATGGAGCCAGGAGTAACCCCTGAGCACTGCCGGGTGTGACCCCAAAACCAAATTTCTTTTGTTTAGGAAACCAGCTGGTACTGGTTTCCTACCAGTACCATCATTGGTTAGGAGCTTATTACAAATATAAAAGAGAACAATGTCTAAGAACGAGCACTGTTCTACAGAAATTCTCACTGAGAAGGCAATGCTTCAGTTGAGTTTTCAAAATTGGATGGTGCTTTAAAATAAACAAGGAGTTAATATAGCTGTAGCTATATTATCCAAACCACAGAGTCAATAACAGTGAAAGGATGAAATCCAAACTATAGCCACCAAACATCAAAATGTGCTTTGTCAGGATGACAGGAGGGGATGGAGGTGGAAGCTTTTGGGGGATTGAATGGAGGGTGGAAGGGAATTTAGGAATGAAAGGGACAAGAAGTTTTTGCTTTTTATAAATGCAAAATGTATAGTTTAAGTTAATTAATTAAAAGGGAAATACCTTGGTGTTTGGAAGATTTAAATAGTTCATTTGCTTTCATCTTTTCTCTCTCCTACTTGAGAACACAGAAACCAATTGACAACATCAATTTTGTCAGAATGAGCTATTTATATGCCTATTGCTGCTAAATGAATGTTTTTATGGTCATTGACAACTGGACATTCCTGGTCTTTGTTATTGCATTTTTCCTTGGGTTTGGGTTTCACAAGAAATCATGTATATCATCTGTCCCATCATGTAACAGGGATGGAACACATGATTCCATAAACCAAGGTTTTATCTGAAAATCACTGAGGATTACTCGTGAGCTTAAAAACATGTCTAGGAAAATACATAATTCTCATATTTGGGATATAAAGAAAAATAAAGAAAATGATAAATAATGGCAATAAAATCTGAGTTGAATTGGCAAAGGCTAGGGATCTGCCAAGAAAAGGTTTCTGAGTGCAGCCAGAAGTAACCCCTGAGCCCTGAGTGTCGCTGGGTGTGGCCCATAAACAAAATAAAATAAACAAACAAAAAAGACAAAGGCTAGGGCTAGGGATGGAAAGTACCATTGGACATTGGCAGAGGGACACTGACTTTTAGGTGGAGAGCATAAAATGCTGTATGAAAAAAACCTTTATCATTAACAGTATTATAAATCATGGCCTTTAATAAAAAATCAAAGAAAAAAGAAAATATGATAAAAGAACATTTTAATAAGTAAAGAAAGAAATAAAAATATGCTACTAAGTCATTTTGAGAACCATTTTATATCAAGCGAACTTTATCTTGATGCTAAAATCAAGTGCCTCAGATTCTATTTTCAATAGTCTTAAAACATAGGAAAGAATATAGAAGCTAGAATTTTTTTATTTTCTGCTGAAAGGAGTCTTCACGATTTCATTACCTACATTAGAGGGAAGTATACAATTATTATGAAATAGTCTGAGTATTAGCAAATCTAAGATGAAAGTATCTCTGGGCATTCTGGTTAAAGCCCTCAACCAAGAACATGGCAGTACTGAGAAAAAGTAAATAAAAATAGTGTAAATGACTGCTTTAAATATGAATTGAAGAGCTCTGTTCACTATTGCAACCTGCCAATCGCTTGCAAGATTTTTATTCACTCATAGAATTATTTTCCCTTTATGATTAAAGTTACTATTGAAAGAAGCCATGATTAGCACACTCACACTGACTTTGACATTTTCATCAAGAAAAAGTCTATATTTTTTCAAGGAACTCTAAACTAGTGATTTTTAAAGTATGGCACTAAACCTGGAATTTCACTTCCACATGAGAATTTGACATGTTTCCTATCCTAAACCTTTCAAATCCATAAAGCTAATAGTAATTCTCACTAGATGAATCAATGGTATCTGAATAAATTCTGAGAATTATCACAATCTGCTTTGAAACTCACTGTTTTAAAACTACCTCTCACTTTAATGATCAACAAGGATGTACTATGATCAAGAAGACATATAAGGTATATCTTAATGACAAAAGAAAGCCCACAAAAATTACTAATAAGATCTATTTATCTTTCTATTTCCCCACTTCGTGCCTTTGCTTCACCAAAAAACAAGGTTTATTTAGTGCATATTTTGGGGAATTTTTTTTGGGTGGCACCCAGTGATACTCAGGGGTTACTTCTGGCTCTGTGCTCAGAAATAGCTCCTGGCAGGCTTGAGGGACCGTGCGGGATGCCAGGAATAGAATCGGGGTCCTTCCTTTGTTGACCACTTGCAAGAAAAATGTCTTACCGCTGTGCTATCTCTCCGACCCCTCTAGTGAATATTTTAATCTTGAAGTCACTGAAAGAAGTCAGACAGAATTTAAATAGAAACAAATTAAAAACTAAGATTGAGATATGTGAGATTTTTTTCTTTCTGTCTTTTATTGTTTTTTGGGTCACTCCCAACAGCGTTACTTCTGGTTCTGCACTCAGAAATCACTCCTGGCAAGTTTGGGAGATCATATAGGATGCTCGAAATCTAACAGTGTTCTTCCAGGGCTTGTGCATGTAAGCAAACACCCTACTTCTGTACTATCACTCTAGCCCCTAGATTTGTCAACTATAATCATTGATGCTTTAAAATAAGAGCAATTTTTGTGCTTTTAATCTTTAATTTGTGATATCGGCTATATATGGGCATCATTCCAGATACACTGCAAGTATTGTATTGTTTTGTGTTGTGTTGTGTTGTGTTGTGTTTGGGGTTCAACTGCAGTGCTCAAGGCTTACTTTTGGCTCTGAGCTCAGGAATAGCCTAGAGATGCTCTAGGAACCAAATGAGATGCCAGTTGTACCTGGGTCAACTATATGCAAGGTAAGCCCTCTACCCACTGTACTGTTGGTCTGCCATGCCCCTCCAAAATGATTAAGTTTCTGCAGATTCTGTTTTAAGTATTTTCTTACAATTTCTACCCATATCCATTTCTCAAACTCACTGCCTTTCTGAAATAGATACATACAGCTTTTATTTATTTATTTTTATATTTTTTAGAAATTAAGTTACATAAGCTTTTCTGTCACCTTGAAAATATTTTTGCTGAAAATCTAGGCTCTAGCCTTACGTACCTTGTTACTAGTTGCATACTGCATTTATTTTCAAGGAGGTGAAAATATTTTTCTTTGTTTGTTTGGAGGCTATAACAAGCAATGCTCAGGGCTTATTCTTGGCTTTGTGGTCAGGTATCACTGCTGATGAGGCTCAGGAGACTACATAGGGTCCTGGGATCAAACCCAGTTGGTCACTTGCAAGCATGTACCCTAAATGCTATATTATATAGCTCTGGTCCTAGTGAAATTATTCCTAACTTGCTTTTATTATTGACAGTAACCTGAAATTTTAAACAACTGCTTCTTTAGAAAATGATGGTATTCACTGCTCTGGCATTGACTTACTCCAGAGTGCTCTCTTAACACCCAGATGACTTATCAACAGCAACAACCTACTTTCAGGGTAGGTGTCTCCTCATCTAATGGTGAAGTTAAACTAGAGGACGCTCTGCATCAACCTGACTCGACAAAGGAAATGCACAGAAACCAGAATCTTTAACTACAGGAACCTGACACCAACAACAGCTAATGTGTGAAAAAGTTTCACCGGGACCTCGAAGATTGACTCAGGAATTGGGCAGCCTGGTATGCCTGGAGCCCAGAGTCGGTCTCATGCCAGAAAACTTCAGGGGTGAGGACTCATTGTAATTAGGCCAAGGCCTTTTCCCCATTTTTCCCCATATTTTGCTGGGCCTATGCAAACAATAGCAGTTGCTACTGTATTTTTTTGACATTTATCCTTTAAGAAAGAAGCAACAACAACAACAAAACAGCTTACTAAAATTAAAAAATATATAACTAGTAAAAAACCTGTCTCAAATTCAGGCAGGGAAATTGGTGGTGGAAATGTTGCACTGGTGAATGGGGGCATTCTATTTATGACTGAAACCCAACTACAATCATGTTTGTAATCGTGGTGTTTAAATAAAGAATCTATATTTAAAAAAAAGAAAGTTATGGTATTAAAATGATGGGTACAGAGACTGGGTGGTGGCGCTGGAGGCAAGGTGCCTGTGCTAACCTAGGACGGACAGAGGTTCGATCCCCCGGTTCCCCATATGGTCCCCGTGCCTGCCAGGAGCGACTTCTGAGCGCATAGCCAGGAGTAACCCCTGAGCGTCACCGGGTGTGGCCCAAAAAAACCAAAAAAAAAAAAAAGAAATAAAATGATGGGTACAGTATAATATTTGCTATGTATCATACATAAGCTATTTATAAAAGTGTGCTGAGATATTTTACTATCTAAAAGGAAGTTTTGGGGGTCAATTTTATCTACTGAAGCAATATTTTCATCCTTGCTTTCCAGTTATTATGATATTTTTACACGCTAGTCTAGAGTCATACTTTATAGTCCATGACTTCATATTTTTTCTGTAAGTGATGGAATTATTTGGGAAAAAGTAATTTTCTTAAAATGAAAAACGTAATAGTAGTCCCTTAACAATAATCCCTTACCTGTTCATTGGTAAGGTGCTTTCAATAACACTTTTTACAATAAATTTGTAAAGTAGTTAAGATAAATAATTATTCTATTGATATAGATAAGAAATGAGAGCTCATATAATTAAAGGTCTTTCTAAAGCTCTCATGTAATAAATAGCAGTTTATTAAGAAAAAAGGGTATCAATGTTTTCTTGTTGGAAGAAAAATTAACAGGTTAAAGAGAAATGCTTTGAAGATAAGACAGAAAACTAAGTACTTCTACTACTTTCTCAAGTTTTCACTAATTAGTTGAGTTACCTTGAATTTACCAATGTTGGATTTCATAGCCCCAGGTAGAGCATGCCTAAGAAATAATGTTTTCAGGACCATAGCAATAGCATAGTGGTAGGGCATTTACCTTGTACTTAGACCAGCTGGGATGGACCTAGATTTAATCCCCAGCATCCCATAGTGTCCTCTGAGTCTGCCAGGAGTGATTTCTTAGCCCAGAGCCAGGAGTAACCCCTGAGCACTGCTGGGTGTGGCCCCAAAACAAAAACAAAAAAATGATGTTTTCTCAAATTATCTTTAATCTTTCTTAAATGATCAGAGCACAGACAATCTGGGTTATAGATTACAGAGATGATAGCAAGAACAATTACAAAAGGGAGAAAAGGTATAATGGATTTGATTTGCAGTTTGTGATCTTTCAACAAGTTGGCCATTCTGCAATGTCTTAATGAAACGAAGAAATTCTTAAACTCTTTCATTAGTTAAATTTAAGTATCAGTAGTCAAAATCCTGCAGGGTTTAGTAGAAATATGAATAGAATTCATAGTTATATTTATAAAATTTCCATAATCTTTAAGCAACTATGATTTATATAAATCATTATAAATAGAAGAGATATAAAATCTGTACAAATGTCAAGTTGATAAATCATTTCAATATATATTTACCTATTTAAGTTTAACAATGAACCTTTGGGGGTAGACTTTATGACTTCCATATCACAGATTCATTTTCAACATTTATTGACCTTCTAATATGTACTAATTCTTCAAAAGATTGAAAAGTCAATCTACAATAAAAATGCTCATTTTCTACTTTTGGATTAATAATGGACAGTGCCAACACAATAAATGAACTGATAGATAGGAATCTGGGGCCAGGCTGTGGCGCTGGAGGTAAGGAGCCTGCCTTGCCTGCACTAGTGTAGGACGAACCGCGGTTCGATCCCCCGGCTTCCCATATGGTTCCCCAAGCCAGGAGCAACTTCTGAGCGCATAGCCAGAAGTAACCCCTGAGCGTCATAGGTGTGGCCCAAAAACAAACAAAAAATAATAATAGTAATGCAAAATATTATAAAGATTGAACAGAAACAGTAGTCCAAATTGAATTTTAAAGATTAACTAAGAGATAATAAAGCAAAAAAAGAAATAAAGAATAAAGAAATGTAGACAAGAAATGACAACATATGAAAAAAATTCTTAAAAGCAGAGAGAAATGGAAATTTAGACAAGCATTAAAAGTGAGAAAAAGAACAGGATAAACTACTTCACAAACCTCCTGTATTCCAGCAGAAGTCACACAGGAGCAGGTCTGCTGAAACTAATAGAATTGTCCTGGCAACTGCTGCATTGGCTGCATTAGAACTTTTGTAACAAGAAAAGTAGCTAGGTCTCAAGCACTGCTCTTTTGTTTTCTTGTTTGTTTCTGGGCCAAAACCAGCTATGCTCAGAACTTACCGTATTTTCTGGCATAAAAGATGATAGGGCATATAAGACGATCCCCTATTTTTCCTGTTAAATATAGGGTTTGGGCTATATTCGGTACATAAGACTACCTCTCTTTTAATGCACACCAAATGGAAATGAAAAAAAACATAAGAGAAAAAAGAGAAGAACGCTCCAAGTATAACAGTATATGTTCAATAAAGCTAGACTTTGGAATGTCAAAAATCATTTTCCATTTTTCATTGTAGTGATTGACTGTGATTTTTAAATTGTGATCTACATTGAGAGCAGGGAGAGGGGGCTCCACCAAGAGCAGCTGGCTGGGGTGCAGTGCATAAATTGACCACCAGAGGGAGACAATATTGAGAACAGAGCAAGGGACTCCTCCAAGAGCAGCTGACTGGGGTGCAGTGCTTAAATTGACCACCAGACGGAGACAGCATTGAGAGCAGGGAGAGGGGGCTTCTCCAAGAGCAGCTGGCTGGGGTGCAGTGCTCTAAATTGACTGCTAGAGGGAACAGAATTGAGAACAGGGAGAGGGGTCCCTCCAAGCACAGCTGGCTGGAGTGCAGCTATGAATAAGAACGCTAGAGGGAGGCAACATTGAGAACATGGAGAGGCGGCTCCTCCAAGAGCAGCTGGCTGGGGTGCAGTAATGAATAACATTGCTAGAGGGAGACAGCATTGAGAACAGAGCAAGGGGGCTCCTCCAAGAGCAGTTGGCAGGGTGCAGTGCTCTAAATTGCGTTAGAGGGAGGCAGCATTGAGAACAGGGAGAGGGGGCTCCTGCAAGAGCAGCTGGCTGGGATGCAGTACTTAAATTGACCGCTAGAGGGAGACAGGTTTAGAACAGAGCAAGGGGACTCCTCCAAGAGCAGCTGTCAGGGTGCTGTGCTTAAATTGATCACCAGAGGGAGACAGCATTGAGAGCAGGGAGAGGGGGCTCCTCCAAGAGCAGCTGACAGGGTGGAGTGCTCTGAATTGACCGCTAGAGGGAGACAACATTGAGAACAGGCAGAGGAGGCTCCTACAAGAGCAGCAGGCTGGGTTGCAGTGCCTAAATTGACCACTAGAGGGAGACAGCATTGAAAACAGGGAGAGGGGGCTCCTCCAAGAACAGCTGGCTGGGGTGCAGTGATGAATAGGACCACTAGAGGGAGAGAGCATTGAGTACAGGACTTGTGGGCTCCTGCAAGAGCAGTTGGCTGGGGTGCCATGACTAATGGACCACTAGAAGGAGACAGAGCGCCTCCTCTGTGTTCCATAAAAGCTGAACAGAGGACTGAACAGCATACCAGCGATGACACCTAGCGGCTGGATGGGATGCAGTGCTCAGTAACTTAGCTCCTCTGTGTGCCCTGAAAGATGAATCAGGCCAAGCAAGAAGACTGAGTGATGATACCTAGCAGTTGGATGGAATGTGGCGGTAAGAAGGGGGCAGAAACTGAAACTGATTAAGTTTCAGCATGCTGTCTACCAGCATATAAGATGACCCCAGACTTCTAAGAAGTTTTTAATGAGTTATAAAGTTGTCTTATATGCCAGAAAATATGGTACTCTTGGTGAGGTTCAGGGGACCCCAAAGTATGTGGTGCCAGGAATCAAACCTGGTTGGCCATTTGCAAGGCAAATGCCAAACCAGCTGTACTATGGTTCTGGCCCCAACATTGCATTATTTTTTTCTTTGTTTTCTGGTGGGCCACACCCGGCGGTGCTCAGGGGTTACTCCTGGCTCTGCTCTCAGTAATTGCTCTTGACTCAGAGGACAATATGGAAAGCCAGGGATTGAACCAGCAACTGTCCTGGGTCAGCCATGTGCAAGGCAAATGCCCTACCGCTATGCTTCCACTCAGGCCCAACATTGCATTATTTTTAATGGAGCCTGTGGAAGCTCAAATGATTCACTGAAATGAAAAGAGTGAGTTCAAGTTATTCGTCCTCAGGTACTAAAATGGGTTATATTATATTAAATCTTCTCTAAATTGTATATTTTTATTTTTTGTGTTAACTATTTTTCTTTATTTTTATTTTATCTATACTTTAGAGAGTACTTTGTCACTAATTAGATAAGGATTGTATCATAAAGTGTTCTAAAAGACATTTTAAGAGATTCTACAAACCAGAATGAAGGGATATAGTGCAAAAACTCCACAATATAAACACTTAATTAAGAATACTTTATCTAGCTAGATTATCATACAAATTGGGGTGCCCTGGGCAAGAGTAAAGCTATCAAGGCATTTGTTTTACACTGGGCTGATCTGGATTCAATCCCAGCTAAAGACTGAGCATCACTGTATATGCTCCAACCACATCTCCCACCTCCCAAAAGGGAAAGCTTTATATCATCATTAAGATTTGAAGGGACCACTTACTCTAGCAGCCCGGGGTGTAAGGGTGGGGGAAATGGGATGCAGGATGGGAACAGTGGTGGAAGAAGGACAAATTTGGTGATGGAAATTCCTCTGATTCAATGCTAATATGTTCCTAAAATACTACTGTGAAAGATATGTAAGCCAATATGATCAAAATTAAAATTATATATAATAAAAAAGGAAATTAACCTCAGTCTGTCGTGCTACAGAGATATACAAATCCAGGGAGAATCTAAAGTTTCATGACAAGGCTTCAGTTTAAGGAATTCATATCCTTGCAACCAGCTTTTCAAGAAGCCTTACAGTAGCTTCTTTAAAAGAAAGGACAAACTTCATGACACTTGGCTCTGAATATGGCATTCATTCATGACACTTATAGTTGTATAGTATTAGATTAAGGAATGTATCTTTACTCTTAGCATGAGAAGAGATCTTGTACATTTTTACAATGAATTGACATTTTATCTGTATTGAATTTTCTATGTCTGATCAGATGTGTTCTCATTAGTGGTTTTCATCATAATTCTAACTTATTACTGCACATATTTAAGTAGTATCTTTAATGTTTTCTTATATAAAGCCAATATTCCATTTTTTAGGATAAAACATACTATTAGAGACCTATTCAAATTTTTCCCATATCAAAATTTTCTAAATTCTCCTCACTCTTACTAAATTTTACATTTCATTTACATTTTAAGTGGCTTAGCATAAAATTATATGTAAAATTACTTTAAAGTTATATACCTTTAAAAAAGCAAGATGGTATTTTATAACATTTTATTTTATAAATTTACTATTGACTCTATGAGTATAGGTATCAACACATCCACAATTTAAAAATAAGAGGAGAGATCTCTCGCATATGTAAGAGGAAAAAACAGTGGGGAAACAGCAAATGATCAAACTCCTTGGAACTCATAGGCAAAGATTTTGCCTATAAACAAAACCTAAATTGGGGTGGTGCATGGACACCTGGGATTCTGGTGGAGAGAAGAAGACCCTCCCTCTTGTCATAGGGATATTGGAATGATGTATGCCTGAAAAACTGTAAATTACAGCATTATAAATCTTAGCCCCTCGATTAAAATGATCTTGTAAAAACCGCCCAGTTTACAGATGAGGAAAGTGATGGCATAGCCGAAATTTGCTCTTATCTCCCAAGCATTTTAACTCTGGCACTGGCGCATAGCTCTTCAGATGTAATCTGTTTACGATGCCTGCCTTCTGCAGCTTCAATCTGCATGGCTGTTTGTAAATTAAAACAGAAGGCAAAATTAAAAGGGATAGAAAGCAAGCAGGGTCTGACAGTAATATTAATCCCTCTGAAATCTCTAGTCTTTTCAATTAACAGGCTCTTTCTAAGAGGTTTATTGCTCTTGGCTTTAACTGTGGTCATTAAAATAATCATGAACAGGGTCGCAAAAAGCTTGCTTAAATAAGCTCTATGAGGGTTTGGGAGCCACTTCTGCTCTGCAGAGATTCACTGAGAAGACATAATAAACCAGGCATTGGGGCTGTCATTTTTTTTCTCTTTTTGCCTCTGTTTTATTACTAGGGTTCACAAACCTGTTCAGAATTTACCCCTGGATATATACTCCTAAAGGAGAATCCTATATATTTTATTTCAACCATAGGCCTGAAAGAAAGTAAATATATAAATTAAGTAAACTCTTTTTTATATAGCATCAATTTCCGCAAACCTCAATATGATTCTGCACATCTACCTGAAAGAAGCGCAGCAGGAAAAAAAAAGCATCATGCTACATAGCAAGATGAATAACAGCAGCTTTATTAACCTATACTGAATTAGCCTCCTCACACTAGAATATTTTACAGCATTATTTTATTGGCAGTCACTGTCACCAAATAAACTACAAAGTAGTGACTGATGTAGTCGAACTAGACAGCTTGACGGATCTAGATTACTTGTAAAAGGGAAGTATTTTGCCAAGCACTGCAACAATAAAGCAACCCTGAAGCTCATAAAAGGAGATAATGGATGATGGCGAATCTCAGCTGAATCAGGGCTGAGAAAATTACCTGGTGAGGATAAAACTCACATCAAGAACCTTCATATTTTCAAATGCAAGATCTTGCTTTGTTTTCATTTTGTTTATTTTTTTCCTCTAACAGAAGGCAATAATTTCTGAACATCTTGTATTTTATCGCTGTGGCCAAACACATGATGCATTCATTCATCACACATATTTGGGGGAAAAGTAACTAGATTATAATGTAAGAAGCTGTTAAAATTGAGCAAAAGTCAAATATAAGGAATGAATGCTTCTTGTCCTTCTCTTCTATATATTCTAAGTGACCCTTTATTTATCCAAAATAAACAAACTTTTTTTCTGCAAGAAAGGGAATGGCATATTAAATGGTTTCAGAGGTTATACAAGTGTTAAAATTTAATTCATAAGTCCATTTAACCAATATTTATTAGCAAGCAGCATTTGCTTCATTCCATTAAGGAGAAACACCAGTCTCTTGGTTATAACATAAAGGGGGAAAATG
>PVKC010004695.1:0-35035 GCA_004027635.1 Crocidura indochinensis
TTTATTTTCTTTAATTTTCTGCTCAATTTTTAAATGAAATCTAATTAAAATAATAAAAAATGGAACACTTCACAAATTTACATGTCATCCTAATACAGGGGCAATGCAAATCCTTCTCCTGTACCACTTCAATTTTAGTATTCCCTAAAATCTTAACCCCAATCTAAACACACAAATGTCCCATTTCTTTGTAAAGGACACACTGCTTCACCCTTCCCCAATACAACACCCTTCAGGACTTAAAAGGCCAGTGCATAACTATACTCTAATATTACAGGAAACTTATTATCCTCCCCTCCAACTCCAATCTGAGATCCAGTAATCTCTAGAAAGCCTCACTTCCAACATTACATAACATTTTACATATCTTTTATTTATAATGCATATAGTATATATACATAGTATATGTAGCATTTAAAAGGGCCCAGGAGATAGCATGGAGGTAAGGCGTTTGCCTTTCATGCAAAAGGTCATCGGTTCGAATCCCGGTGCCCCATATGGTCCCCTGTGCCTGCCAGGAGCAATTTCTGAGCATGGAGTCAGGAGTAACCCCTGAGCACTGCCGGGTGTGACCCAAAAACCACACACAAAAAAAAGGCATCTCAAATGCCAACATGTTTTACCAAAGGTACTCATTATGCAAGATTGGAATCTGAGACATCTGAAAACTTTAAGAGTCATCTATCCCTTCCCAAGCTTTAAATATTAATTTCAGGGGGCCGGACGGTGGCGCTGGAGGTAAGGTGCCTGCGCTAACCTAGGACAGACTTCTGTTCAATCCCCCAGTTCCCCATATGGTCCCCCGTGCCTGCCAGAAGCGACTTCTGAGCGAATAGCCAGGAGTAATTCCTGAGCATCACCGGGTGTGGCCCAAAAACCCCAAAAAAAAAAAAAATATATATATATATATATATATTAATTTCAGAAATAGAAGAGCATGAGAAAGTGAGAAAGAAAATGAGAGATGTCAAGAAGTCTTACCCAAGGAGGAAAGGGAACACAAATAAGAGGAGTGGAAATGAATTTAAAGGGCCTCCAAAACTAACTGCTAAGTGGCAGTAACAGTGCCTAAGTGGGGGGTGGGGGAATAAAAACCCTAAACCCTGTTTCTCTCCACCCAAATTTAAAAATATATATGTAATTCTCAAAATATATAATTTTGCTCAAGTAAGAGGCAATGAAAATAATACAAATCACTAAACTGATTCAATCAGGAGGAATTCCTTGCAATATATCTTTACTAAAGCATAACTAAAATTTATTTCTGTCCATCAGAAATCCATTTACCATATATTATTATGTTTTATTTTTTAACAAAAGAAAACGCAAAAGATTATGGAAACCTTTGGAGAGTGAAACAGGTATTAGGAAACTCAGACTAAATTCTCATTAGTGGGGGGTAAAAAAAAAAAGTCTGCAAATCCAGGAGTCATCAGAAATAGTTCCTAAAGTGTAATGATATTAAAGACAAGGCAACTGTCCAAAGGACAGTTAAGCAATTCTAAAAGCCTGGTTCTTAATTATAACTTGTTTAGTTGGCAACATAAGTGGCTGTCAATTTTTTTTTCTTACAAAATAAGATAGGAAATTTTAGGAATTTAAGGGGTAGAAGATTCTTTTCCACCTAGGCAACTCATCGGAGGCACTGTAGAAAAATCAAAAGTGACAGACAGTCGCTAAAGCCATAGCTGTGGCCCAGGCTTAATATACTGAAATTTAGATTTTACAAATTTTCACAAGTTATAACATACTTTTCGGTTTTTCTCGGTATTTAAAAATGTACGTAGCATATTTAGTTCTCAACATTACAAGCCACTATTGGCTGCAACAGGTGGGTTTTAGCTCATCCCTTACCTCTGTTTTAAGGTCCCTACAGAGAATTGTAAAGAGTCCGACTTTGGGATCCATCCCACACCCACACACTTGCAAATGACCAGTCAGCAGGGACAATTTACTAGACAAAATAATCCCCACCACTGTTTACATTATCATCCCTCCCTTATCAAGGGCAGTTAGATCCAAAGTCTTCCATGGCATCTTCAAAGTTGAAGTCAGGAAGCTTAAAGTTTTGTTGGCTAAGGTTTTAAAGACAACTGTTTTCCCTAAATTCTAACAGTGACTCAACTAGATGGTATAGAAATGATGATATAGTAAACTTAGAAGTTTACTATAGTGGTTTATTCCCAGACTGAACATAGAAGGGGAAAAAAAAACACCCAAGTCCCAACCCAAATGACTCCCCGTTCATTTCTCAAGATTAGTTGTCTCTGTAGAAGTAATCTAAGTGAAGAAAGTCTGCGAAAAGACAACAGAGGGATGTTTGCTGGGTGAGTCTGGCCACTTTTTCTGTTTTGCACCTCCTGAAAGAAAGTGAACCGATTTCCTCCCCAATCTCACCCCCCACCCCGCACCCCAAGTCTTGGTCCTCCTATCTGATGATAGGGCTGAAACTCTAGCTGCCACCCACACCCTCCTGGCTAAGGCACTTAGCACCAAGCTCAGCTTCCTTCTTAGCAGAGAAATTCCAGCAGTTCCAGCCTTGAAGATGGAATGAGATGAAGTCTCCAACCTGGAAATTCCCCCCCCCCCAATCTAGGAGAATGCTCCTCCCAGGCTCATGCTAACCTCTCCTCCCCACAATCTAGCAGGAATTTTAGAGTGATCGAAGAGAATTGACCAAATGCTTCTTGCAGAGGACAGGAGCAGAAAATGGGGACCTTCACCCATACCATACCCATACTCCCCCCAACTCCAAAAAAAAAAAAAAAGCTTCCTCCAAACTGTGCTTCCCAGGGCACATCCAGTATCCCAGGGGCTCCACAACAGCAAACAAAGGAGGAGTGGAAGAGGAAAGCCAGAGCAAAATGCTCCCATCTGAGGGAGCTGCGTAGGAAAGGGCCAGATCCCTCTGGGGTGCAAGGGTTTGAAGAAAGGGGTGGTGGGCGGAAAGGCGGGTCCCAAAGAGCGGCACATTCTGAACTGAATTCCCTGCGAGTTGCCTAGGCGAGACGCCTATCCGGGTGCAATTCTCCTGCACCCCGAAACAGCACATCCATCACAGTCTCGCGTAACGGGGGTGAGGGGGAGAGAAAGCTGCAAAAAAAGATGGGGGGGGGCGGCCCAAAGAGCAACCCCAGCAGTGCAGAGCAACAGGCTTTTCCTTGGCTGTTGTGGAGTGAGTGCCCAGATCTGGGCATCCCTGCATGGCGCAAAGGAAAAGAACAACTTTGCACCGTTTCAAAGAGAGGGTCCCCTGTGCAAGGGCGGGGACCTGAGCTGAGGGGCTTGGGGAGTTGCAAAGGAAACTTCTAGGCCCCCGGAGTCCTTCCAAAGAATCTGAGGAAGAGGAGGAAGAGGAAGGGGAGGAGGAGCGACTTCCCCGCACAGGCCGCTCGCTGCTGCCCGGGCGGAGGAGGCGTCCGGAGAAGCCCGCACCCGGGCCGAGCTCAAAGAGGCGCCCGCGCGCGCGTTTCTCCCCCGGCCGACGCGCGCGCCTAAGGGGGCGCGGGGGCGGCGCTCGCTGCACGGGAGCCTCCCGGCCCGGGGAATGGGGTGGTGTTGGGGGGGCCCGGCTCCCGCTTACCCGGCTCGCGGCGATCGCCTCGAGGAGCCGGGGGGTCGCCGGGGACGCGGGGAAGGTTCGCCGCGCCTCGCCCACGCTCGCTTTGCTCCTCTTCCGAAGACGCAATAGCCCGCGGGGGGAAAGCGCTGGCGGGGAGAAACTTAATCCCGCCGGCAGCCCGGCCGGCAGGCCAGCCGACGCCGGGCTCGCTCGCGCTCCGGCGCGCCCCGCCGCCTCCCCTCCCCTCTCGGGCTCGCTCGGCGCGCGCCAACTCGGGCTGCTAAGGCGGCGGCGCGGCCCCGGCTGCCTGGCTGCGTGACGCCTCTGCGGCCCAACCGGGCCGGCTCGGCCAATCAGGGGGCGCGGCCCAGCCTCTGGGTCGTGGGTTTTGGGGGAGTTCTTTTGTTTTTTTAAACTAGCGGGCTGAGAGCGCTGGGCCTAGAGCGTGGTCAGCGCTGGGCTGTGTGGACTGGCCTCAGGAAGCATTGGGTGTCCCGTTACATGTTTCCATGTCAGATTGCAAGGATGAAGAGTTTTTGGGGGGGCCAGTGTTCCCCCAGGCAATGATTGCAAGATGCTACTTCCAAATGATTACTATTTATTTCTCTGATTACTTATTATTACTTAATTGCTTATTAAGTAATACTAATTACTTATTCATTATTTCTCTGATTTATTTCTCATTACACAGTCATCCTTCATCTTTATTTCACCTGATAACCTGTGGGGGATCTGGGAGCTTCTAGTTCTCCTAGGGGCCTTAAGAAAAACTTTTTGACAATATTTGGAATAGACTCATTCTAAAAGATGATTATTGATTTAGCTGATGTTCTCATTGCACAGTCATCCTTCATCTTTATCTGATAACCTGTGGGGGATCTGGGAGCTTCTAGTTCTTCTAAGGGCCTTAAAAAAACTTTTTGACAATTTTGACATTGGTGATGGAATGTTGCACCGGTGAAGGGGGGGTGTTCTTTGCATGGCTGAAACCCAACTATAATCATTTTTGGAATCAAGGTGTTTAAGTAAAGAATTAATTTTAAAAAAAACTTTTGGACAATATTTGGAATAGACTCATTCTAAAAGATGATTATTGATTTATCTGATGTTCTCAATGCACAGTCATCCTTCATCTTTACTTCATCTGATAACCTGTGGGGGATCTGAGAGCTTCTAGTTCTTCTAGAGGCCTTAAAAATAGTTTTGACAATATTTGGAATAGATTTATTCTAAAAGATGATCTGACATTCTAATTTCACTGCTCTGCCTTCATCTTTGCTTAATCTGAGAACCTGTGGGATCTGGTAGCTTCTCGTTCTTTTAGGGACCTTAGAAAAGCATGCATTTCTCTAACAACTTCTCTAGTAGTTAGGGGAAGGATGGTTAGTAATTCCTTTCTATTTTTTGTTTATTTTGGGGTTTGGGGGGGCATACCCAGTAATACTCAGGGGATACTCCTGGCTCTTTGCTCAGAAATCGCTCATGACAGGCTCTGTTGACCATAAGGGATACTGGAGATCGAACCCGGGTCCGGTCCAGTTTGGCCGCGTGCAAGGCAAATGCCCTGCTACTGTGCTATCGCTCTAGCCCCGTATGGCTAATGATTTCTAAGTAGCTTTTTAACACATTAATAATCAGACCTCTGATCAAGTAAAGGGTATAAACGTAAAGAAATGATTTGAAATTCACAGAAAACAACACTCCATTCTTGTATGTGACTTTCCTCTTAAATGTTTTCCAAGTCTCGAGCATCTTTTCTGTAAAGAAAATTTTTCTCTTTCAAATATGTTAGAATACTCAGACCTAAAGTTTTAAACTATATTTAAAAATTATTATCTTGAGTAAAAGTGCTGTTTCTCTTTGGTTTGTAATATTTCTGACTTTCCTATAAAAATATCCTCCTAGGTTTATCCAATATTCACCAAATATTTGAAAGCACATTCTAGTAATCTGTGATGCCAAGGACCAAACTTTGGTGCAAGGCAAAGGTTTGTAACCAGAATACCCTAAATCCTATAGAAGTAATAAGACAATGGACTGTATTATACTTGTTTAAAAGTACTTTTTAAGTTAAAGTAAAATCTTCCAGAAAAAAAAAAACCAAGTATAAAATTGACAGCATAGAATGAATGTCTTTTATGCTACAGTAAGTTTGAACTCAATTCACGTAGATAAATGATTCTATTTTATCACTCTATCTCTGAGATCTGAAGTTCTGTAGTCCTGCTT
Source organism: Crocidura indochinensis (assembly GCA_004027635.1). Taxonomy (NCBI): domain Eukaryota; kingdom Metazoa; phylum Chordata; class Mammalia; order Eulipotyphla; family Soricidae; genus Crocidura; species Crocidura indochinensis. Next base: position 5,792 of record PVKC010004695.1, read on the forward strand.
TGCCCCTAGTGATGTTTTCATAAAGAAAGCTATCTCTAATTTGACTACTGTGCAAGTCATTTATAAGGAATAAAAGACACAGGGTTTCAGGATTGACTCAAGTACAATGATAATTTAACGAGTGAAAATCTATATTAGGTAAATGACATAATGTTGATCCTCTGCAACTCTACAACTATGAAAGACTCAAGATTATCGTTACCAAAAAATTAAGGTCTACTGCAATGAGTTCCTGGAAATTGTCCCTTTTCATACCAAGAACTTTTCAGTTGTGTTCAAGTAGATAGTCGTATCCTCCTTTTCTACCAGCCTGACTGATGAGAGTCAGTCACTTACTGATTTGTATTTTTTGGAACTCCAAAATCAACACACTACATGATCCCTTTTCCAAGGACTATGTTTAGTGTGAGGAAAATTTTTATATTCTGTTTATTGGCTGACAACTGACTTTATGACTTTGTCATCTAGGGTTGTTGGGGTTTGTATACGTTTTTCTTGTCAGTTTGTTTGATGTTGAAAAAAACAGATATTTTTAAATTATTTGCCTGCTCCATTGAAAACAGAGGAGATTTTTACCAAACAAGGAAAAAGACATGATTTAAAAAAATACATGTGGATCTAAGAGAGAGCTGTTTGAGGGAAAGAATGGCTCAGAGAGAATCCCAAGTATGCGAAAAATGTCAAAATTCTCTTCTGAGTACACATAGAATAATCTGTCCTCTGCACATAACAAACTGATTCTAGACGAATAGAGGCACCAAAACTTACAGTGTCACCCCCTTTTTAAAGGAAATGGAATCAGCCCTACCTTATAACTTTCTGAGTGAATTCACTATGTTTTGTACCTTAAGAATTCTACTGTGGTAAGTAAATCCTACAAGAAAGGATTGGGACTAGTTTATTTGCAGAAAGAATGCAGCCAAACACTATTCCAAAATCTCTTAATTAAGTTTATACAAACTAGAATGTTATTATTTCTAATCTCTATCCTACAAAATATTTCTCTTGCAGTATGCATATACTGTGGGTGTAGGTTAGTTGTCCAAACAAACATCAGGCAAAACAAGCAATAACAATAATGTAAAAAAATGCTCAAGTTGCACAATCTTTTTTAGGCAATATTCCTCCTTTGTATAGTAAAATAATTTAAAAAAAAATTGGGGCCCGGGAGATAGCATGGAGGTAAGGCATTTGCCTTTCATGCAAAAGGTCATCGGTTCGAATCCCGGTGCCCCATATGGTCCCCCGTGCTTGCCAGGAGCAATTTCTGAGCATGGAGCCAGGAGTAACCCCTGACCGTTGCCGGGTGTGACCCAAGGAAAAAAAAATTTTGATATTTCTGAAACTGAGTAAGTCATTGAATCACATATTACTGAGAATGTATTTCATTTCTTGTATTTCCATTTGTAGAAGTCTCAAGTTCTCTTTAATATTTAAATTACTTTGAATTGGTTTTTTGTTACGTGCAAGTAAAACTTTCAAACTGATGAAATATACATTTACAAACAGAAAATTTTACAACTATTTTGTTAGTTCACAAAATGTCAAATTGGGGAGAAATCATGGAAGTGTTTAGGGGATCATGTGTTACTTAAAGTCAAAGGCAAAATATCTGCCTGAGCTGATTGAACAGTTTTATTGGTCCTAAAATGCAAGGTTTCCTTAGCTGTTCCCTGACCTGAGAAATATTTTTACGTGGTGTCCTGGTTCCTCATGGCATAGTTCAGACATTGAGTTCATGTCCATAGCTCAGGCCACTGGGGTTGGGGCACTCAGGAACTTTGGGGAAAATAGAACTATGCCTGTCACTGTTGGCAGGGATAAGAGAAGTAGGCAGTCATATAGTACCAGAAATTTACATAGTTAAATAGTTTAAGTAAACTATCATAAACATCTGTTGTGCATAATTTTAAATTAACATCTCCACAGGATAGTCTCACTCATCTATGGGATTTAAGAAAAATAAAAGATATTTTTGTAATAATATCGAAAGACAATAGAGATGATGGCTGGAAAGACAGCTCATGAAATGAAGCTCACCAAAAAGAATGGCAAGTGCAGTTAGAGAAATAACTACACTAACAACTATCATGACAATGGCAATGACTGAGAGAAGTAGTATGCCAGTCTTGAATACAGGCAGGAGGTAGGGAAGGATGGTGTTGGGAATGTTGCACTGGTGAAAGGGGGTTTTCTTTTTAGGACTGAAACTCAAGTACAAATATATTTGTAATTATGGTGTTTAAATAAAGATATTAAAAACAAACAAAAAGTAAATTAATGTCTGTTTGTACCACATGAAATGTACCACTAAAGAACATACAAATATGACCCAGTTATAGAAAGGTTGTTAAAAGAATTAGTTAGGGGTCAAAGCAATAGCATAGTGGTAGGGCGATTGCCTTTCACAAGGCTGATCCAGGACAGACCTCCATTAGTTCACTGGGGTCCAATATGGTCCCCCAAGCCAGGAACCATTTCTGAGCACATAACTAGGAGTAACCCCTGAGCATCATGGATGTGGTCCAAAAAAACACAAACAAAAAACCCCCACAAAAACCAAACAAAACAAAACAAAAGTTAGGAATAAAGTGGAGGTAAAAATTTTCCATCGGGGAAAGTAACTGAGAAATAGCAACTCTTTCTGGTCTTAGAGGAAGCGTGAATTTAAGGATGGAGGAACAATTCTAAACATCAGACTTTTTTTTATCATTGCAAATCTTTTTGTAGCTGTTCATTTCACTATACAAATTTATTGTTTCGCCGGGCGGTGGCGCTGCAGGTAAGGTGCCTGCCTTACCGCGCTAGCCTTGGACGGACCACGGTTCGATCCCCCGGTTCCCATATGGTTCCCGTGCCTGCCAGGAGCGACTTCTGAGCGCATAGCCAGGAGTAACCCCTGAGCGTCACTGGGTGTGGCCCAAAAACCAAAAAAAAACAAAAACAAAAAAAAACAAATCTATTGTTTCTAAAGTATTTTTTGGAGATCTTGAAGATTTTCTAAAATATAATATAAATAGAAAAATAGAGGCCGGAGAGATAGCATGGAGGTAGGGCATTTGCCTTGCATACAGAAGGACTATTGTTCAAATCCCGGCATCCCATATGGCCCCCAAGCCTGTCAGGAGCAATTTCTGAGTGTAGAGCCAGAAGTAACCCCTGAGCACTGCCGGGTGTGACCCAAAGCCCAAAATAAATAAACAAACAAACAAATAAATAAATAGAAAAATATAAATTTTAGGGGTTGGTGAGGTGGCGCTAGAGGTAAGGTGTCTGCCTTGCATGCACTAGCCAAGGAAGGACTGCCGTTCAATCCCCCAGTGTCCCAAATGGTCCCCCCAAGCCAGGGGCAATTTCTGAGTGCTTAGCCAGGAGTAACCCCTGAGCATCAAATGGGTGTGGCCCCAAAAATCAAAAAAAAAAGAAAAATATGAATTTTAGAAAAAATATATTTTAGAAAGATATAGATTTCAGGGAAATATAAATTTTTCTAAAATATAATATCTTCAAATAATAAGAGCTTGACTTCTCTTCCTTCCCAGATACCCTTAATATCTTTTCTCTTTTCTTATTTTGGTTTTTGGTTTTTGGGCCACATCCAGTGATGTTCAGGGGTTATTCCTGGCTATGTGCTCAGAACTCCCTCTGGCTTGGGGGACCATATGGGACGCCAGGGATCGAACCGCGGTCTATCTTGGGTCAGCTGCATGCAAGGCAAATGTCCTTCAACTGTGCCATCACTCGGACTCCTCTATTATTTTCTTTCTAATTGCTATGGCAAGTACTTCTAGTACTATATTAAGTAGAAGTGGTGAGAGTAGGCAACCTTGTCTTGTGCCTTATCTTAGAGAAAAGGCTTTTAGTTTCTTCCCATATAATGTTTGTCTAAATTTATAATAAATGGATTTCACTATATTGAGAAAATTTTCTTCAATTCTCATTTTCTTGAGAGTTTTTATCATAAATTGATGATGGATCTTATTAAAAGCTTTCTCTGCAATGGGAATTGAAACAAAGTAAAGTGATATGTTGATACCCCTTCAGTAACAGTATTGAAAAACACAGTACCTAAAAGAGAGAATAGTATCTGCTATAGGGGCAGTCTAAAGATGGGAGCAGGTTAGAAGTGTAACTGAAGAAATAAGCGGCAGGTAATAATCATTGGTGGAGGAATGAGTGTTGGAACATGGCATGATTGAAACTATCATCAACTTTTTAACTCAGTATTTCACAGCAATTTAATAAATGTAGGTATTTAGCTAATTTTAAAGATTTTATCATGTAATGGACCTTAATTTGATCCCTAGTACTGTACATAGCACCTCCAGCAATGATCCCTGTATGCAGAGTCAGAAGTAAGTCCTGAGAAAACAGTGAATGGTACCCAGGGACTTTTTACACATGGAAAGATTCTTGACTGCATCATTTTTGAGGTCACATAATTATACAAGGAGTTTCTAAGTTCTCAGTGATGAAGCATTTGCTGAGAGTCCTTTCATATAGTTAAAGAGGACAGTTCTGCTTGTTTGAGAACTGGACACCTTATTTCTGGGAATTCTGTCTGAAAACTCTCTTAAGGAGTGTGTGTATGTGTATGTGTGTGTGTGTGTGTGTGTGTGTGTGTGTGTGTGTGTGTGTGTGTGTGTGTGTGTATAATAGTGGTGATCAAAATATTGGTTGTTTGAGTCCCCAGATTTCACATCCAACAGTTTTTCCTCTCTCATATTGAACCTGATATTTCATTGTTCCCAGCTTCTATGTAGATTTACCAGAGAGATGATCCCCTCCTTAGTAATATTACACTTGATCCTGTGATAGTGCTTCTCAAACTACCTTTAAAGGGCCAGACTTTGTCCATTTTATTTAAAATTTGCAAAGAATCTCTGATCAATTCACCTAAAATGAATTCAGAAAATAATTACATGTATATATTGTGTCCATGTTAATTTGTTCTTTATATTTTGAAATAAAATTTTAGTTTCTTTGTGGACCAAGCTGCAGGCCACAGTGGGAAGCAGTTTTCAGGCCTTTTTCTCCAAGCATGGTTCATAAACCTGAAAAAATTTCTCTCACTTGGGAGCTCATTGAAAAGGCAGAATCTCAGGCAGCAACTCAGATTCAATGAACCAGAATCTTTATTTAAGCAGATCTCCAGGTGATTTAGCTGCACATTAAAATTCTCAGGGAATTTACTTGCTCTTTCATTTGTTTGGGTTTTGAGTTGGGTTTTTGTTTTTTGCTTGTTTTAGTTTTTTTTTTTTTTTACTTTCTGTAAAGACTGCTTTTAAGTTAGAAGATCTTTCTTCAGAGCATATGAGGGCTGTATTTCCTCATTTGCGATACAGATCTTCTATAAAGACTTCTTCAGATTTTATTAATCTCTATTATTATGTTTGTACCATTCATGATCAACTGAAATCCTTGCCACCCGCTGCCGCTCCTGTATGCTCCTGCTAGAATAAAAACTGGATAAGAGGATCTCATTTATCTCATTTCTGATCCTTTAATCATTACTATCAAAGCGCCAAATGACCTTTTGGGGTTAGGTAGACAATATTGCTAACTTTTTCATCTTCTTTCCTTCTGTATTTGAGGGGGGAGAGACATATGTGGCAGTTCTCAGAGCTTACTACTGGCTCTGAACTCAGGTATCACTACTGGTAAGTCTCAGGGGAATATTTTATGTGCCCAGGACTGAATTTGGGTCCGCCCAAGTTAGTCCAGATTAACTCTTTGTAATGTCTCTGTCCTTTGTTTACTTTCTGACTTTTATTTACTCCAAGCACTAATGCTTGGACTCTTAGTTCTTTCTTTCTGTGTATGTCACTCTGAATTTGGCATGGAAAGCCCAAACCAAGCTGGTTTATAAAAAAAAAAAAAATGGTATGCTGACTCTTGTAGCAAGAAAGGCCCCACATGGGCACTTTTTACAAGCATTGTCCAGTCAGCACTCCTGACCCTTTCCTCTCTGATTCTTTCATCTCTGTATCTGTATGACTATAGACTTGACTCTATACTGGAAGCTAATGAGCCACCACAGTGACTAGCCAGCTTTAACCTTTACAGAGACTAATATTCAGAGATCTGGAACAGTTGCTTTCTACTAAAAAAGCTAATATAAATGTCTCTTCCCCCGGAGCTGGAGTGATTGTAAAGTGGGTAAGGTCTTGTACGCTTCCTGTAACTAATCATGCTTTGAAGTCAGGAGCTACTTATGGTTCCCTGAACACATCCAGGAATGATTCCTGAGCTCAGAGCTAGAAGTAAACCCTGAGCACTGCTGAATGTAGCCCAAAACCCAAACCTCATGCAACATTTCTTATATCAAGGGTTTTTTTCACTGTTTCTAAACACACACGCACACACATATAATGAGAGTGCTATAATTACAAACAATAATACATAATATATTTTAGTGTACTTTTCAATAAGTGTTGATTATTATATGAATTCTTGTAGACACCAACTAAACCACCTTACAAAATATTTCCAACACTCCAGAAAGTTACCTGTGTCTTTTTCAATCAGTAAAAACTATATCTTGCCCTGGCATATTTGTCAAAAAGAAAACTCCACAATATTTTTCCTGATTTCATTTTCAATGCATATGTACCATTTATTAACTACATTGGCATTTTGTTTTTAAATATTATATTTCTATATATATTACTTAAGAGGGATTTAAGATTAACCTACTTCAAACTTTTGCGTTTGATATGAAAACTACACTCTCCACTCACCCTTCCCTCTCCCTGGTTACAGTAATATAGTTCATAAACCTCTCTTTCTCTTTCTTTGATTCTGTCTCTCTTACAATATGAGCACTGCATATGGCCTTTTCACATGATAATATTACAGTAGCAGAATTTACAAGGCAGTTAAAAGATCCCAGAATTAGGAAAGAGAAAAATCCACACCCCCTGGAAGACAGAAGGGATTTGATGGTGCTGTATACCAATCAGTGTTAGAGTAAGTTTTGACTATTAAAAGATAAATGACTGGATTTAGCAATACATGGTTTAAATAGAGAGAATGCACTAAGGGGCTGGAGCAGTGGTGCAAGTGGTAGGGCATTTGCCTTGCATACTCTAACCAAGGATGGAGTGCAGTTCAACCCCCACTCCCTTGTTCCATGTGGTCCCCCAAGCCAGGTGCAATTTTTGAGTGCATAGCCAGGAGTGGTCCCTGAGCATCCCCAGGTGTGGGAACAAAAAAAAAAAAAAAGGAAAGAATGCACTAAAAGCCTAAATTCAATATTGTGTATTGTGCACTTGGACCCCTGAAATTACAGAGCTCTAAGTAGACAGTTCACAGGCAACAGCAAATGGAGAAAAAAAGATAAGCAGCTTAGGGTCTAGCAGGAGTTAAAACTACTTTAGAGCAAAGGAGACTAACCAAACTCCCATTCACTAAATACCATGTTTACCTGACTCCTTTGAATTCTGCATTGTCTCAGTAGTAGCACCTTATCACTTTGATAAGTGCAAATGTCTGTTTGTTGTTTGGAGACTGATACATTTAGTGTTTTGAATCTGAAAAATCAGCAAGGTTTTCCCTCAAAAAATAAATTTATTTTTATTTTTTATTTTTCTAGCAGTCAGGCTAGAGGGAAAACTCAACAGGCAAGGAACTTGCTTTGTGGGTAGGAAGCCTGACTCAATGCCTGCACTGCATAAAGTCCTGCATGCATTGCCATGAGCAATATCTGAGTAGAGCTAGGAGTAAATCCTGAGCACCACGGGATGTGAACTCCAATTTCCACCCTAAAAGAAAAAATATAGCCAACTAGATGCCATCATAAACTTAATTCTTTTTTTTTTTTTTTTTTTTTTTTGGTTTTTGGGTCACACCCGGCAGTGCTCAGGGGTTACTCCTGGCTCCATGCTTAGAAATTGCTCCTGGCAGGCACGGGGGACCATATGGGGCACCGGGATTCGAACCGATGACCTTTTGCATGAAAGGCAAACGCCTTACCTCCATGCTATCTCCCGGGCCCCCATAAACTTAATTCTTGATAAAGTGCTACTTGATATAATACTACTTACTAGACAGGAAGTCAAAAGCTGGCAGAGGAAATTAGTAAAGAGTAAGAGAGAGGCATGAAACACTTTAAGTTATATGTTATATATATACATATATTACTATTCATAAAACTTTAAAGTCTTTTTAGAAAATATTTGTACACCATACATCAGATAAAGAGCTAATACCAGAAATATGCAAGACATATATAAAACTTATTAATGAGAAGAAGAAAAAATACAAACTATTAAAAACCAGAGACAGAAGATGAACAGATACTTTTCTAAAGAGGACATGTAGATAACCTATAAAGATATAAAACATATTAATTGTCACTTATCAGAGAATGCAAAATGAGAAAGTATCACACACCTGTAAGAAAGTTATATATTAAAAAGACTAGAAACAAATCGTTGGGACAAGGATGTAGTGAAAAAAGAGCCTTTAATTACTGTTAATGGGAATGTCAACTGGTTCATCCTCAATGGAAAACAGTATGCACGTTTCTCAAAAAAAAAAAAAAAAACCGGCTCCAGACCCCCGTGCCAGCCCCACACGCCCTGGACCCACAGGCTGGCCCGGAAGCCGGTGAGGGACTGAGCAGCCCAAGTAACCCCTGAGCTCACCCCAGAACCTCAGGCCAGTGGGAAGCGAACACCCAGGGCACTCTCTGAGCATACCCCAGACCCACACACTGACCCAGACTCAGGTAAGAGAACAACCACCCCCAGGCGTCCTCTGCGTCCTCTGCGCACAATCGACCAACTTTATAAGGGAAGTGAAGGACCTATACCAAGGAAACTTCAAAACACTCCAGAAATAAATTGAAGAGAATCTAAAGAAATGGAAGAACATCCCATGCTCAACTTAGTCAAAATAACTATCCTACCAAAACTACTATATAGATGCAATGCAATCCTGATCCAAATTCAGACACCATTCTTTAATGAATTAGAACAATCAATCATAAAATTCATCTGGAACCACAAAAGACCCAGAATGGCCAAACACACACTAAAAAACAAAAAGAAGCTGGGTGGCGTCTCACTACCTAACCTGAAGCTATACTATAAAGCCATAGTGTGTCTTCATTATCATTTGTTTCCAGGAAAGTTTTGGTTTCCTTTTTGATTTCATCTCAGACTCACTGGTTGTTCAGTAGCAGGGAGTTCAATTTCCAATTGTTAAAGTTTTTCTTCTGTGTGGCTTTTTAGTTCACATCTAATTTCAGAGCCTTACGGTCAGCAAAGGTAGCCTGCAAGATTTCTATCCTCTTGATTTTATGGAGGTATGTTTTATGTGTCAGCATGTAGTCTATCCTGGAGAATGACCCATGTACATTGGAGAAGAATGTGTATCCAGGTTTTTTGAGATGGAGTGTCCTTTATATATCTACTAGTTCTCTTTCATCCATTACTCTTTTCCAGGCATCTTGGGGCTCAATCACATGAGATACCATACCCAGCTTGCGAGAATGTCCCGAGAAAAATCTTTAACATACACTTTATCTCTAGGTTATACTTTCTTTTAAGACTTGAAACACGTGACCAGCCAGAACACCGAAGCAGCAACCGTGACCTACAGACTCATTTTACAGGCCCTACTCTTTGAACACATTCAAGCAAACTAGCATTACCTTGTCCTTTCTTCCTCTCTTCTAACTACTTTCTTTTTTTCTTCTTTCTTTCTTCTCTTTTTCTTTTTAATGTATTTTCTTTTTTCTTCCTTCCTGCCCCTTCCATATACTTTCTCCTTTCCCTGCTTTGGAAATCCAACTATCCCCTTACTCCTCAATCTCATCCAGATTTCCAACTTTATTAAAACTTTTCACCCTCAGTTCTTAATCCATTACGCATCAAGAAAGACCTCCTACCCCAAAGTACCAGTACCCAACACCCAACCGAAGGGACACCCAGTTAAACCCACACCTTGTCCCCAGCAAGAAAAGGCAACTAACTCCACTGCTGACTTAAGCTACACGGCCCTCCTTACCAACTCTACCTAACGTGGACTGTTACTTGAAGCCAGACTCAACTCTAAAAGTATCCCCAAAGCAAGAACTCTTTCCAAGACCTCCCTACCGCAAAGCTTTTGCCAATCTCAAGAAGTTTAGGGTGTGTGATGAAAAGGCTCCCAGGAACCCACACACCACAAGAAAATCTCAAAAGACAATAGGGAAACCTATACTTCCATCATAAGTATAAGTCCTGTATTGCACTACCTCTTTACCTGCTTTCCCCCAAATGTAAGATAGTCTATAGCATTATTTTGTTCCTTTAATTACTTTCTTATCTCATTTTTTTAAATCTTTGTTCCTTTTATATATATGAGCACATATATTTTTATTTCTATTTTTATCTTTTTTTGGGGTATGTGACCTGTTTCCATTTTCTTCTTTTTCCACCCCCAAATGCACCAGCAATATAATGTAGCACCATTTCCCCCTGCAAAGACACACTAAAAAAAGGGGAAATCTTATGTATAAAAGCGAGCTCTTATCTACTAGGGATAAGAACTCATACTTATTTACAATGCAAAGACATCTCCCATCTTGAAAATATGTTGCATGGACCTAACTTAGACCCCAGGTGATTGGACACCATCCATTCAGCCTTGAACCCTGGATCCCAGACATAGAAAGGACACAGTTCTTCATGACAGCTACAGGAAACAAATCCCCTCCAGGACATCCTTAATACTGCTCGGACACCAACAAGTTCCAGCTCTAATATGATATCCTGACAACGAGGAAAATGGGACCAACTTGACCTAAGAGCAGGTTATCCTACCCCTCTAGCTGATGATAAGACAAAATCAGAAGACTTGTCACCCTTTGGTCTGTCCAAAAGCCAAGATCGCATTTTACAGATGACTAGCTGATAGAACTATGATCGGACTGTATATATCCTGTGACCAATAAAAAAGCCCTAGTCCAGGGTTTGAGCTATGACCTGCACAACAATCAGGATCTCCAGTTCCAAACGTCCATCTGAGATAATTGCAACGGATTGGGTCTTCTGAAAGCATAACAAAAGACGCTATCCTAGGCTCCATCCTAGGATGGAGCAAAGACCAAGACCACCAACCAAAGAAGACAGATTAAAATGACTCTGAGGGAACAGAACTTCTAGAACACAAAGAAAGGCTTCATCATGAGTTCCACCCCTTGACCTGTGCAGATACAAGATCTCTAGATACAGAGATCTGATTTTATCACCCAGGAAAGAAGTCTTCCAAACACCACGAAAGCAACGATGGGAGAGTAATTGAATCTGAACAGAGTCTATAGTTAATCCCAAAACAAAAACTCCAAGGGTGGAGAAACCCTGTATCTCTTAGGCCAAGGGAATTCCTTTTCGAATGACCCCAATATTTACTGTGCCTGTGCAGGAGGGGGAAAAAAGGCACAAAACAATTTTTTTATCTATCTAGGTTTTGTCAATTTCTCCATTTTGCTATGGTTATTGAAGTTGTTGTCTCCATTTATATTTATTTATTTATTTTCTTCTTTTCTTTTCTTTCTTTAGGTGCTCTGCCATGTTTTTTATCTCAAGACCATGGATTTTATGTGGTGCTTATCTTTATTGTTGGAGTGCTCATTGGATATTTTATTTGACACTTATTTTTGTACTGTTGGGGTGTTTGATCTTTTCCCCTTTCATCTCTCAAACTGATGATGGGAGCCTCTAGAAGGACTCCACCCATTTTCGGTGTATTTGATTTTTACCCTAGTTTATCACTTTTCTCTTCTTTAAACAAAACCACATAACTTGAACTATCCAGTCCTGCCTCCCAGTTAGCGGAGGAAACAAGGGAGGTATCAAGACAGGTGTAGGACCACTAAGTAGTAAACTAGGCTCAGAGGGGACCACGTATTCTAGCAACCCCGGGGGTGAGGGAGGAGGATATGGGAGGTAGGATGGGAACGGAGGTGTAGGGAGGATAATTTGGTGATGGGAATCCCCCTGATATTATGTTAATATTATATAATTATATAATATAATATAATATAACATTATTATGTTATATAATATAATAATATTAATAAAATATTATTGTCAACAATATATAAGCCACTATGATCAAAATAAAAACTACATTTAAAAAATCGAATAAAGTTTCTATTTGACCAAGTTATAGTACTTCTTGTCATCTACCTCAAGAACACAAAAGTAATTCAATGTATTTTAAATACCGTATTTGCTGGCGAATAAGATGACCCTTCCTAAAACTTCCTAAAAGTCTTAAAAGTAAGTTACTTTTTAAAAGTAAGAGGGGTGCGGATCACTCGTCCCTGAAGCTGGAACAAGTTTCAGCATGCCATATACCAGCATATTAATATGACTCCAGACTTTTAGGAAGTTTTTCATGGGTTGAAAGGTCGTCTTATATGCTGGCAAATACGGTACCTATGTTTATTGCAGTGTTTAATACAATACATGGGTTATAGAAATGACACAAATGCCCAATGACAGATCAATAAACAAAGAAGCCATTGAATACAGAAAAACTTCAGCATTGAACACAGATAAAATCTTTGCTGCAACTTGAATGAAACCAAAGGGTTTCAATTTTAACAAGATAAGTCAGAGGGAGAAGAAATACCAGATATTCTCACTTATCAGTAGTGAATAGTGAAAAAAGCCAATAACAACAAGAAAGCAGATAGTTCATAAGTATCTCATGACCTAGAATTATGCAACTCAGATTACCAAGGGTAGGGAGAAAGGGAATAATGAGGATAAAGACATGACCTAGAGTATTGGGTACTTTAGTGGTGAAGTATGGATACAAGTACATCAAAATAATTAACACTATTATAAACATGTTAGCTAAACTATATTAAAAATAATAATTTTAAAAGATACATTTTAAAAGAAATATTTCACATACACATTAATAAGATCAATATACTGGTAGCTAATGATAATAAAAAATACTGGTAGACAAAACTAGCAAAAAGAGGGGCTGAAGAGATAGCATGGAGATAAAGCATTTGCCTTGCACGCAGAAAAGGACAGTGGTTCAAATCTCAGTATTCCATATGGTCCCCTAAGCCTGCTAGGAGCAACTTCTGAGTGCAGAGCCAGGAGTAACCCCTGAGCGCTGCTGGGTGTGACCCCCCCGAAAAAAACTAGCAAAAAGAAAGTACTACAGAGATATTAAAAATGGTAATGAATATTGCACAAAATGATATGCTAACTATACAACAATGGAAAAAATAAATTCAATCTTAGGAAAAATTAAAATGACAGAAAAGCTATATATCCAAACTATAGAAAATTATTTTTGTACCTCCAAATCTACATCATGCTCCACAAAATAATTATCTTATAACCTTTGGATGTAATCTTTTCTAGCAGACAAAATTACTTCGTACCATATTGAATATAAATTAATTTACAATGTGTTTAGACAAAAATCATTTTCTATCCTTTTAAATATTTATATATATATATCTGTGTGTACTTTAGGCAGTTATAAGAGTGGTAAACTTAATAGTATTGATATTTAAAATTATTTCACCCTACCACCACCATCAAAGTGCCCACAACATTTCATCACTGTTCACTTAATTTCATTTAACATGATCCATCCATTTGACAGCAACTGGTATAGTTTTATTTTTATTATAGTGTCATAGTTTTCCACTGCCTATATATACAACTTATTGAATGTATCATCTGTCACTAGATATTTGAGTTCATTCCATATCTTGGCTACTGCACTAAGTGCTGTAATGACATGACTCTGCATACGTATTTCTACAGGCATCAACTCCCTAACACAAAAACATTAATAAAAAACAACTGTACATTTCTATTATAAAAAATGAAATTAAAGCAGGTGGGGAACATCTAGCTTGTGGCTCATGTAAAAGCCATGAAATCACCTGGTTTTTCACTGCTAACTGAGGAACAAACTCAAATGTTTCTCATGAGCATGCTGTCTTCAGCTGAAATGCCCTAATTTTATGGTTAACAAATGATGCTATAAATATCTAAGTGGCCCTTCTAAGAAAATTTTTGTCTTTGAGAAATGTTTTGTAGTATTTTAAGATTTAGGCAATTCTTGGATAAGCCTAAATAAATGCTTCAATATATTGCAGAACCTATTTTAAATTAAACTCCTTAACTGCCATGATTAAACTTCCAGATGAAAAGTAAGTAGCCTGACTAAGAAACAAGACTCAAAACCCCCTACAATGTCTTCATAAAATCCTCTCACTCATTTGTCCATATCACTGACTGCAAAAAGATAAAAAACAAACATACATACATACATACACACAATATCAACACCCTGTTATGTGTCATCCTATCAGAGGAAAAACACAAAAGCTATATCTTTTGATTGTTATGAAGACCTACCTGCATTATTTTGTTTGAAGGCATCTGTCAACAACTAAAAGATATCAAATTATTGAGCTTATTTAGTTTTATTTACACATTTATTCATATTGATTTTTTTGCTACATATGGTAGTTTCCAGGGGACATTCTCAATTCTAATAGTTTCTTAACTGAAATAGGATCCAGACTTTCATATACAAGGCATGTATATCTTTTTGAGCTCTTTCCAGATCTACTAAAGTTTATTTAGATCACTTCTGCTCTTAATTCCTTTGAGCTATCTTAACAGATCTACTAGATTTTATTTAGATCAATTCTGTTCTTAATTTATTTCTTTCCTTCTGATTTTTGAGCCATACCCAGTGGTACTCTGGGTTTACTCTTGTTTCTGATTCATGGATCACTCTGGTTGGGCTTTGAATACTATGTAAAGTACTGGGGACCTAACTGGAGTCAGAATGTGTAAAGCAAGCACTTTACCCACTATACTGAATCTGAAATAAGAAAAATAAAAAGCTTTTAATAAATGTACAATTTTGCCTCTTCCTTTCCAAGGCAGTACCTGCATCACTCACAAAGCTGCCCCTCCTGCTGTCAATTATCTTCTATCCTAGGAATCCAAATCTAGAGGCCTTGCTCTGAAGAGACTGGTACCTCGGTCCTCTAGAAACCTGGCTTTCTTTTCTAATCATCACTGTTCTTCCAGGAACACTATCTCCCAGCCCAAGCAGAACCTCTCAGGCCTTTCTGTTCCCCAAACTTGCTTCTCCGGCCCTTTTCATCATGGAGGGTAGCACACATCCAATATTATCTTTTTTTTAAATTTTTTATTTTGATCATAGTGGCTTACATATCTTTCAGAGTAGTATTTTAGGTACATATTAACATTGAATCAGGGGAATATCCACCACCAAATTTGTCCTCCCCGCTTCCCCGTTCCCTTTCTGCAACCCATATCCCCCACCATCACCCCCTGGGCTGCTAGAGTAGGTGGTCCCCTCTTTCTCTAGCTTACTATCAGTGATCATATATCTGTTTGGTCCTGGTGCCCTCCCTTGTTTCTTCCTCTATTTGAGAGGCTGAGCTAGATAAATCGAGTTATGTGGTTTTGTTTGAGGAAAAGAAAAGCAAAAGAATGGGGTAAAGAATAAAAAGAAAAAAATTAAAATATGCTGAAAATGGGCAGAATCTTTTTAGTGGCTATCAACCTCAGTTTGAGAGATGACATGAAAAAGGTAATTGAAACATCATTACAATACAAAAAGAGATGTCAAATTAAATATACAGTTAGTACTACAGCAATAAAGGCAAGCACCACACAATAGTCTTGGTTCTGAAATCAAATCATGCCGGAGTGCAAAAAGAAAGAGAAAGATAAGATAAAATAAAACAAAAAGGAGACATCAACTTCAATATCTACACCAAAATAAGGATGCCAAAAAAAATCGATCAATCAATAAATATATATATGGAAAAATGATTATTTTGTGCTTTTTTTTCCATTTTTTTCTTTTCCCCCCTGCATAGGCACAGTAACTATTGGGGATATTATAGAGGGAATTCCCTTGGCCTAGGAGATACAAAGTTTCTCCACCCCTAAAGTATGCTGTCATGGGATTAAATATAGACTCCTCGCATGATCATTTACTCTCCCCTCGGTGCTTTGTGGTGTATGGAAGACTTCTGCTTCGTCTTGGATGGTAAAGTCAGACCTCTGTATCTAGAGATCTTGGTGACTGTGCAACTCAAGGAATGGAGCTTATGGTGAAGTCTTTCTTTGTGGTTCTAGCAGTTCTGCTTCTTCAGCATTGTTTTAATCTATCTTCTGTAGTTGGTGTTTTTTTTATTTTTTCTTATGTGTTCACAGATTTTTTTCTGTGACCCTCCACTTCCTGCCCTGACTCCACCCCACTATACTTATTCTCGCAGCACAGAGCCTGCAGCTTCCTCTACTTCCATTTTGGAACTCTTTCCACTAACAATAAATAGAAATGCATTTAGAAAACCTCAACCTAATATACCTGTGATCCAGGTATAATGGAAGTTTTCAAAGATAAGAGAGGGGGACAGACTTTAAAGGTTTTGAATAGTTGTCTTCCATATAAGGATTTGAAATTTTAGCTTTTACTTTCTTGGGTCATAGCCTAAGGTAGCTAGGGCTTACTCCTGACTCTTCACTCAAAAATTAATCCTGGCAGTACTTAGGGGACTATATGTGGCTCTGGGTACTGAATCTAGGTTGACAGTGTGCAAAGCAAGCACCCTACTGCTGTACTTTCTCTCTGACACAAAAAAATTAGCTCTTAGGGACCGGAGAAATAGCATGGAGGTAGAACATTTGCCTTGCATGCAGAAGGACGGTGGTTTGAGTCCCGGTATCCCATATGGTCCCCTGAGTTTGTCAGGAGCAATTTCTGAGCATAGAGCCAGGAATAACTTCCGAGCACTGTCAGGTGTGACCCAAAAAACAACAACAACAGCAAAAATAATGACAATAAAAATTTAGCTTTTAGGACAAAGGTTATAAGTAAATTATTTCCAGTGTTTGAATAGCTTGATATTTGGTGTTTTAGAGATTGCTTTGGCTCTACTGTAGAAAGTGTTTTAAAGGGAGGCAAGGTTGAAGACAGAACATACATTATAAATAAGTTTTTTTAGTAATTGACAATGAGCATATACTAAATTTAAAGCTTGTGCTAAACACATTGCTTTAGTTAATATCATTGAAGAGACTATTGCAATAAATTGGGCAATATATGACTCTGAATTTTGAAGGTAGATTTTGAATGGAAAGGGGACTTACATGAGAAATATTGAAAAAGTGACATTGTTAAGAAATTGATGTGTTATCAAGATGTTATAATGTGAGCAGGGTAATGATGGAGTTGATTTAAGGAAAAGTGAGAAGATAATGACATCTATGTTTCTGGTTTTGAGGGGGGTGGGAAGCATTGAATATGCTGTGAATGTCCGGGCAATGCAGGGAAGAAATAAAAATGGAAGACATCAATAAATTAAATTTTGGAGACTAAATTTTTGGTTTCTGTGAGATGCTCAAGCAAAGCTGTCATATAGCTGACAAAATCATACCATAGTGTTGACAGCAAGCTATGAGCAAGAGAGTTGTTCTTATCCTAGAAAACTGTTTTGGCCTCAGTGGGAATCTTGTAAGATCAGTCTGAGCTTTGGTTAAAAATAGAATAGCTTTTCTATTGCCCTAGTCTTGTTCATCCCTGTTTTTCTATTGCCCTAATCTTGTTCATCCCTGTTTTTCTATTGTCCTAGTCTTGTTCATCCCTCTATTATTTATCACTAAGAAAATTGTAGAATTTAATGCTGGAAAGGGATTTTTAGGAAGTTGGCATATTAGATGGCTCATGTTATTTACAGATTTAGTATTCTTCTAGAAATTGTTCTTACTTTTATACTACATGGGTTAAAAGCATTAGGAAATTACTGGTATCTTACAAATAATTTTTCTACACTGCTGTGATAATTATATTTTTAAATATTATCAGAGCACTTCCTATTATAATTCCTACAACATATCTAAGAAGATGTTACATTTGTTGGCATTTTAGAGATCAGCAAACAGACTTGATGTAGATAATATAGAACTTAGCACTGTTACTAAATAACAGTTTGGTTTGGGATGTAAAAATAAATATTTGGAATATTTGGAAGGAATATGAGGCAATTGGTGTCTTTTCAGATGAGATTTAGACTCTTCATAATGCACAATAATTATTGTGTATATATGACATAAAATTTATGACTATAATTTTTATCATTTTACTCAATCTTTGGTATACATTCTGAAATTCTCTTTTAACAATATGCTTGTGCTTTAAAAGCTTTATTTCTTACCTATCTCTACAAATATCATTTCAGCTAGATTTTACTAATGAAGGATCAGTTAGAAAAGAAACCATTTTTGTTCTTTTGCTTTGTTTTCAGTAACATAAGGCAATGTCTCTACTTTTTAGTCTTTCCTGCTTTCTGTGGATGGACACAGACTAGTTCATCCATCTATCTCTTCAGATCCGTTAAGCCTACTTCCTCTTTACTCCTTTTTAGAGATACTAGAGACTCTTAATCGCTACATTTATCTGCATTGACTGTTAAAGAATTAGAGTACTTCCCTCTTTGTTAATAATAAATGAGTAAGAGATTTCTTACTAAAATATTGAGCATCTAATTTTCAAACATTGGGTAAAACAAAAACTAGATTTTCTTATAAGAATAAAGTATGTGCCAAGAATGTAAACTCCTGACTCCTTTTGATCCAGATACATTTTCAGTATTGTTTTCAATACAAGCAACTTTAAGAGATGAAGTTACTTTTTGCTTTCAGGCCCAAGAACAGGCTTGTTAAAAGGTACTTTCACCCATCTGAGAGCTCTTCTCCTGTAACACAATCTCCTATTGGAGCCAGCTTTCATTTAGGGCAATAGTATCAATGTCATGGGACATGTAAAGTCAAGCAATCAACACTAATATACAGTGTCATGATTAATAAATTCTCAGGTGTCTCCTGTCTTCTGTCAACATCCATAAAACATTAATAGGATAACATAACAGTTTCTAAGTTAGGAGAAAAAAAAACTCCAGTC
The DNA here is from genome assembly GCA_004027635.1 of Crocidura indochinensis. Classification (NCBI taxonomy): domain Eukaryota; kingdom Metazoa; phylum Chordata; class Mammalia; order Eulipotyphla; family Soricidae; genus Crocidura; species Crocidura indochinensis. Next base: position 24,779 of record PVKC010004695.1, read on the forward strand.
TCAACTTGTGGGAAAGAACTTTACAGTTAGAGATGAACAGCTATCTAATCTGGTCAAGGGAAGTATAAGAAGAACATTCTAGAGGAAACTACAAAAAGCCTAATGGTAGACTGATGACTAGGGAGTACTTTGCTTTTTGTTCCTTCTTGCTGTTGGAGAGTGCTAAGATGTGTAGACATCTAGCAGTCATGTTGGGCTATGTGCTGACCTTGAGGATAGATGACTACATTTAGAATGGCAGAGCGGAAAAAAAAAAAAAAAGAACTTTAGGTCTCTGATAAACTTATCAAATTTTCATTCTAACTTTACCTGGCTTCAAATGGTTATTTTTTAAATTAATATCTTTATTTAAGCACCTTGATTACAAATACAATTGTAGTTAGGTTTTAGTCATGTAAAGAACACCCACTTCACCAGTGCAACATTCTCATCACCAATGTCCCAAATCTCCCTCCTCCCCACCCCACCACCACCTAGACTCATTCATTCACATTGTTATGATAGTTCTCAATGAAGTTATCAAATGGTTATTTTAAGTAGAAAAATATCTGCTGGTCTTTGTTACAGACCATGGGGCAACCCACTTTCAGATGATTTTTATTACAGATTTTTTATATTTTATATATTTTATGTTGATGTGGTTTTATTAGGAATTTATACAACATGAAATATATATAAAATATATTTACAGAAAATGGTAATTTTTATTTATTTTACATGCTAGTTTTAAATTTAATTTTATATTAGTTTGTATTCTGAATAAGACTTACTTTAATAATACTTACTTTAATAAAAAGAATAATTTATTTCTTCTTTAGAATGTTTAAAGGGTCAGGAAGATAGTATAGAAGGGAAGGCACAAGTTTAACACTACTTTGTTAGAGAAATTGCTTATAAAGCATCATCATGCTATGCTATTATGTGAGATTGAAATTAGCAAACTTTATCTTAAGTTTACAACTTGGAATTCATTTGACTTTTTTTGTAATTGTATTTGCAAGAATACAAAATTAGTTTTAGTTGTGATGAAATGTGTTTTGGCAATCCTAGTGCATGGATTTCCATTTGTAAGTAATTTTAAAAGGTCATAGTCTTCCCTGAGTACACATTTCGAGTACCTATTATTACTACTCTTCTTTATGCATTAGTATCTTGGGCAAAATATGGCCCCTAATGTAGGACCAGGGATTACAGTATTATCATTTTGGCTTTTTTTTTTTACAGCTACTAACAGGACTCTGCAATTACAGCAACATTAAAATACTTTTATTGTTGATAAACATTATATCACAGTTGCTTCAGTTTTACCAGAGTAAGCACAGAAGAACTTCTGATAAAAATATAGCAACCTTAAAATGCACAAAATATTCTACATATTATATAAAATATGATATTTTTATTTTGAAGTACTATTTTACATCAGAGTAGTTATGTACCTTTTTCCCTTCAAATTATATATGAAGTATGAGAGGTTAAATAAATATTAACTTTGACTTAAAAACACCAAGATCGCATTTGATAGATAGTACAGATGTTAACCTCTTCAGGACTAATTCCTAAACACAGAGGCAACAACAAGCCCTGCGCACCACTGCATTGCCACAATGCCTGCTCCCCGAGAAAGCACTAAGATGTCTTTGAATAATAGAGGTCTTTTTTTTTTAATTATATTGTTTTAAAAGTTGGTTACAGTAACAATAATACTATTCCTTATCTACAATAATAACTTATTAACAGTAACTGTTTCTTTTCAGAAAGATTTAAGGTAGATTCAGGAAGATTTATTTAAGAAATAAGGAAGATTATGTAGCACAATGATTTGATATGAACAACTTTTAAGGCTGAAGAGGAGACTGAATCATTTATTAAAAATGCTGGATAGGGGCCTGAGCAATAGCACAGTGATAGGGCATTTGCCTTACATGCAGCTGATCCAGGACTGACAGTGGTCTGAATCCCTGTGTCTCATATGGTCCCCCAAGCTAGGAGCTATTTTCCAGTACATAGCCTGGAATAACCCCTGAACATCACCAGGTGTGGCCCAAAAACCAAACCCACCCACAAAAAAAGAAAAAGAAAAAAATGTTGAATAATCATTATGCTATGGGAAAGAGGTTATGAGGGACAAGATCATTAAAGGAAAGAGATTAACATCTTTATGGGGGCAATTTTGAGACATATAGCATAGAAGCATTGTTAGTAGCCATCTTTGAAATAATCTACTAAAATTTTCTTATTGCTGATTGATGAAATTGGCTCATACTCGGTTTTCACAAGTGAATAATAAGAGCAAATAATTTTCTTCTGTGGAAAAATTAAGCACTATAATAGTTTACCTGAGCTGTGAAGTATGGCTAAAAATATACACAAAAGTTCAAATAGCAGTTCCTAGAGACAGAAAAAAGCAAGGAATTGCAGAAAAATAGTGTGACCAAGTATTAGTCTTTTAGACTTGGTGTTAGAAATAGTGTCAAGCAAGAAAGTTTCTACTATGACTTTCATGATGTGTCTACCATTTTATATGTATATTTTTCCTGATATAGAAAGTTCTTCCATCTCTCCAATGGAGACACTCTAATTATGAACAATCCCAATGAATACAATTTTAATGATAAAATCCATATTCCAAATATCACTCCTTCTCTGTGAGCAATGATAATGAATGTTTTTAGAAGAAATATCTCATCTATAAATTCAAAAGAGAATATAAGCAAAAGTTAGGAATAAACCTTTACAATTATAGGATACCTGTTAAAAACATTCTATTTGACATATATATGACTTAAAAATCAGAGGTACATTTTAGAGTTAAATAAAAAAATCAGGAAGCGAGGAGATAGTTCAAAAGGCAGGAATGCATGCTTTGCTCATTTGAGCCTTTGGTAAATCAGTCCCTGGCACTGCACAGTCCTTTCAGCACTTTTGGGAGTGCCTTCCCTCCTAAAAAACACTAACATATCAGTTTACCCGATATTAATCTAGAATTTAAAGATGCCTTTAATAAAAAAGTATAATAGTCACTTTTTTTTAATAAAAAAGTATAATAGTGGGAATTTTAAAACTTCTAATGAATATATTGAAGGAAAAATATGTGAAACTTGTAAACATGTTTGATAAAAGCATATATTTCCCTCTACCCTGAAACTTGGTAAAGTGAGTATAAATAGATATGAAAATTAAAAAGTCGGGGCCAGAGAGATAGCATAGAGGTAAAACATTTGCCTTGCATGAAGGACGGTAGTTCGAATCCCGACATCCCATATGGTGTCCTGAGCCTTCCAGGAGAGATTTTTGGTTTTGGGGCCACACCCAGCAGTACTCAGGGGTTACTCCTGGCTGTCTGCTCAGAAATAGCTCCTGGCAGGCACGGGGGACCATATGGGACACCGGGTTTCAAACCTTTGGTCCTGGATTGACTGCTTGCAAGGCAAATGCCACTGTGCTATATCTCTCTGGACCTGCCAGGAGAGATTTCTGAGTGTAGAGCCAGGAGTAACCCCTGAGTGCTGCCAGGTGTGACAAAAATTAAAAAGTCATAAGTGCATGGGGCTGGAGCTATAGCATAGTGGTAGGGCATTTGCCTTGTACGTGGCTGACCCAGGACAGACCTGGGTTCTATCCCTGGCGTCTCAAATAGTCCCAAGCCAGGAGTGATTTCTGAGCACATAGCCAGGAATATCCCCTGAACATGAAGGGATGTGGCCCAAACAAAAAAACAAAAACAAAAAAGTCATAAATACAAAATGCAAGAGTAGACTGCAACTTCCAACTATAAGATGGAAACCTGCAAAATCCCTGGATTTGTATCACAGACTTGGGTTTAGGTGTCTGGAAATAAAAGTAAAAGTAATATAAAATATGAAGTGGACAAAAGTATCTTTAAAGGTAGGCCTTCAGGTCTCACCCATTCCCCATAGCTCATTTGTTGCTTCAAAATTATAGTAGAAGACAAATGGTTAATTCTTATGTGAGGCTAAATCCTATCCTAGTTTTGGGATCACTGGGGCTAGTATATTTCTGAGGAAATACTGGTACTAAGGACTGAAAATGTAAATGTTAATACCTACTATTGTCAATTCTGTTCAAGAAGCACAATGAGCCTGACCTATATATACTTCTATGCATGAGATAAAATGCATTAATACTATCTGTCCTTTTTTTAATTAAAAAATTTTGGAAGGACAACAGATTGTAGGGTGAATATAATGCTATTAATGTAGTTGTTGACTTCAGTTTGAGATCTAGGCTCTTGAGAGGAAAATCTTCCCTGAAATATCCATGACTTTTGCATATGGAAGATTACATAACATATACTGATTCTTAAAGCTCAGAGTAGTATCATTTTTGCTAACACTTCATAGACTAAAACATGACTAAGCTGAATTTCAGAAAGTAAAACTATATAATTCCTTATATGCCTATTACCATGACTCAGTGATCAATGCCTATATATTTACATATTTATATATATTTCATTATCCCAAAGGTTCGATAAGTTAAATAAAATGTTTCTCTTTGTGTGATGTTAGCCAGATTTACTGAAGTAACTACACAAAACTAAAGATTTATTAAAAATAGACATAGATAAGATAGGACTTTGTTGGTGGTTTGGCATGAGTTACTGATTGGATCACCTTGGTTTGATAGTTCATATTTAATAATCTGGGGTGGACTTCCCTGCATGGTGATAAGAAAATTTCAAAGATTAAAGTTAAGATTTCAGGCCTCATAAGGACATTCTCTACAAAGGTCATTACTTCCATTGCACTCAGCTGGTCAGTCCACATTCAAAGCTGAAGAAGAGACAGGAATGGAGCAGCATTATTAACAGCCTTCTTTTCTTTTAATATGAGAAAAAGCTGATTTGCAAATGGTCACCAAATGATTATGGAAAGTCTTGAACTTGAAAGAGAGAAACCTTAAAACATAATAATAAAATTAGAAGAAATCATGTATTAAGAAATATGTGTAACAGAAACCAAAATAACAATTAAATTGAGAGTAAAAGAATTTTAATATTACTTATACGATACTGTTTTGGGGACTTGGAAAATAACTCAAGCTGTCAGAGCAAATACTTTTACATGAAGGAGCTTTCGATTCCATCCCTGGAAAGATAAAATCCCCTGAACACTGCTCTATGTAATTCCAAAAACCAAGAAAATATTTTTGACTATAAAAAAATCCATGACAGACCCACAAAGACCAGCACAATGTGGTGATATGACCTTACCCTAGGAATAGCTGGAGAAAAGTGTGCCCACCATCTATCTGCCTAGACCTCTGAGATCAGCACAATATGGTGACCCAAACTCACCCAGGAGCAGATGGAGGCAAGTGGACTCTAATCATCTGGTTGAGACCTCAATAGACCAGTGCAATGAGTGAGCATGGTTGCTCTGCTGTGCTCTGTGGCTGCACATTTCTTCTAGTCAATGAACCTCCATAGAACACGTAAAAAAAAACAAAAACAAAAACAAAAACAAAACATTGGCAAATTTCACAATGTGAAAACAGTTTAGAATCCCACCATGTACAGAGAATGAAGATGGTAGCTAAGAAGACCCTACAAGTCCAAGCCACCTCTAGAGCCTCTCTGATAAATAGAGAGGAAATGTGGAGGATTGTCAAAGAAACAAAGAAACTATGGAAAAGACAGCCCATAAGAATCAAGAGGATATGAAAATTCAAGAGAAAAATTCAAGTAGAAATATTAGGGCTGAAAAATATGGTAGATGAAAAGAAAGCCTCACTGGAAAGCCTCACCAGCTGAGTAACAGCTGCTGCTGAGTACAGAATCGTTGACCTGGAAGGTTGGAAAAGAGCCTTAAAATAATTGATTAGAAGATAGAAAATAATCCTCAAAGAACAGACAACAATAGAACTTTGGGATAAACTCAATAGAAACAACATAAGAATTATTGGTGCCCCTGAGACCCAGGAAGAAAACCTACATTCAAGAACATCATTGCAGAAAAGTTACTAGAGTTAAAAGAGTACATACAACCACATCCTGGATGCCTAAAGAGTACCAACCATAAAACAAAACAAACAAAAAACAAAGGAAAGCAGCCCAAAGCACATCTAAATCACAATGATGAATATCATAGTTAGGGATAGAATACTGAAAGCAGCTAGATCAAAAATTGCAAGCAAAAAAGCATCCTGAAGATTTACAGCAATTTTATCATGAGAAACCCTCAAGGCCCAAAGACAGTGGTGTGATATAGTGGCAAAGCTCAATATAATGAATTTTTCACCAAGAATACTTCACCCAGACTTTCATTCAGGTGTCAAGGAAGAAAACACAGCTTCACAGATAAACAACAGCTCAGGAACTGACACAAGATGAAGTTGCACCCACTCCTCACCAATTCTCCTCACTAATTCTATACAATACAGTACCAGAAGTACTTGCCACAAAAATTAGGCAACAAAAAGATACCAAAGTCATCTACATAGGAAAGGAAGAAGTGAAGCTCTCTCTGTTTGCAGATGACATGATATTATATCTAAAAAAGCTTAAAGACTACGAAAACCTTCTAGAAACAATGGACTTGTATAATGAAGTGGCAGTCTACAAAGTTGATATACAAAAATCTATGGCTTTTCTATACCAAGTATGAAAAGGATGAAATGAAAGGGAAAAACATATTAATAATAATCCAATTCAAATTTGTAACTTTGAAAACCAAGTATCTTGGGGCTACTTTAACTAAGAACGTGAAAGATCTATATAAAGAATATACGAAGCACTGCTCAAGAAATAAAAGAGGACATGAGAAAATGGAAATGTATATCCTGCACTTGGATTGGGAGGATTAACATTATTATAAAATCAATCCTCCCTAAAACATTGTACAGATTTAATGCAATCCCTATAGAATGGACTCTGGATTCATTGGTAGAGGGATGTTGACACTGGTGGTGGGAATGGCCCTGACTCCGTATTTATCTGATATTCAACTATGAAGGACTCTGTAGATCACAATGTTTTCAATAAAATGAAAAAATATTTAGACACACACACACAAAAAATGAGGCATTATCTCACACCACGGAAACTAGAATACATCACAAAGAACAAGAACATTCAGTGCTGGTGTGGATGAGGGGAGAAAAAAACTCTCACTCACTGATGGTGGGAATTCCAGTTAGTCCAGCCATTATGGAAAACAATATGGATATTCCTCAAAAAACTGTAAAGTGATCTTCCATATGATCCAGCAATACTATTCTTAGGGATATACCCTAAGAACACAAAAACACAATACAAAAATGCCCTATACCCTGCTATGCTTATTTCAGCACTGTTTTTAATGTCAGAATTTGGAAACAATTCAGGATCTCAACAACAGATGAGTAGCTAAAGAAACTGTGGTACATCTACACAATTGAATATTATGCAGCTACTAAAAACCATTGAAATTTTCCTATATATGAATGGAAATGGGACTATTCTGCTGAGTGAAATGAGTCAGAGAGAGAAGGATAGACATAGAATAGGCTTATTCATCTGTGGGATACAAGAAAATAAAAGACAGTATGGAAATAATATCCAGAGACTTGTAGAGATGCGGGCTTAAAAGACCAGCCCATGATATGAAGCTTACCACAAAGAGCAGTGAGTGTGAGAGAATAAAGTAGAATGCCTGTTTTGAAGAAAGGGAGGGGGTAGGGAGAGGGTAATGACGTTATTTGTTGTGGAAAAGTTACACTTGGTAAAGGGTTGTGACATTCAATTACTGAAACATAACTTGAACATTTCTGTAACCACAGTGGGTAAATAAATTATTAAGAAAAATATTTTCATATACAAATATTTTTATTTTAAGAACCATGATTTAAAGTGTGATTATAGTTGAGTTTTAGTTACATAACATTTCACCACCAATTCCACACCAGTGTCAACTTCCCTTCCAATCCACTGACACCTTGACAGGAACATTAATCATTCTGTGGCTGCATTTAGATCTCATATTTTCAGTGTTGTTGAGATGGGCTTCAGATATATATATATATATATATATATATATATATATATATATATATATATATCACATCCCATGTGATCAGTGTAACCAAAGCCCTAACCACTATTATTCCTTTTCCTCCCTCAACACTGGGGTCAAAGAACCAAGAGGCTTTTCTAAGATTTCAAAGCATAGAAACCAACATACATATAAAAGACCTTTTGGTGAGAAGAGGCTACTCTGATTTCAGTGATGCAATCCAATTCATGCTTAAGTAAAATATAAGTTTAAAGATGAATTTCTCCTCATCTAAGTTTGTTTATATGATCTCAAGCCCCTTAAAATTTAGCCAAGTAAATTTAATTTCGATCATTTCTGAAATAAAAGGTTACTTATAAAATAAACCTTAAGAATGTACTCAATAATTATAGAAGTTACACATTTAATAAAACATAAGAGGAATATGAAACTTTAAATCCTTGGATGCATATTCAAGAAAAAAATACTTTTTGACCAAGGTGCTGGTGAACCGTGGTCATACATTTTTGTGTCATGTATAACCTGAAACATGCTGTTCAAACATTTATTTATTTATTTTGTTTTTTTGTTTGTTTTTGGGTCACACTCAGCAGCACTCAGGGATTATTCCTGGTACTATGCTCAGAAATTGCTCCTGACAGGCTCGGGGACCATATGGAATGCCGGGATTCAAACCACTATCCTTTTGCATGAAAGGCAAAAGCCTTACCTCCATACTATCTCTCCGGCCCCTGTTCAAACATTTAAAGTCTATATGCAGAGCGAGTAAGGTAATGATCCACTGGTGGATAGAAAAGTGATATTTGGAGGCTGTATGAAAATTTTTCTGATAACAAAGATTTGAAAGCTCTGGTAGAACATTGTATGCAGTTATTTTTATACAAAAGATAATATAATGACCCAGAATTTATCAATTGCTTAAAATTTGATGAATACAACAGAGCTTTCACTTGGAAGTTTGTTTATACCCACTGAATCCTGTGGTATCTTCTCTGCAGATAGTCTGGGTGAAAAATCTGAAAGGTCTAAACTCTAAAGGGATATGTAGCACCACAATTTTAGCACCCTTTTCTTTCTTTTTCCTTTTTTTTTTTAATGGACATAGAAGTTCAAAACCAAGTTGGTTCCAGAAAAATATTGCAACAATACTTAACAGGGTATTTCAGGTCAACTATTGGCCAACTCAAACCAGAATCTCAGAATTTCCTCTGCATGCTCAGGTTTTAGACATTATAATAGCATCAAACTCAAATTCAGATAAAATATACTGTCTGTGTTTTTAAGAATCAGGTTTTGGAGGGGGAAAAAAAAAGAATCAGGTTTTGGAGGGGGAAAAAAAAAGAATCAGGTTTTGGAACTTTATGGAATACCATCTTCATTTAGCTCTTGAGATAGAGTCAATGGGTATGTATGACTTCTCCACCAAGACATTAACCACACCCATTTTCAACAGTTGAGGCTGGTGCTCAGATGGGCATTATTGCAAGGAAATGCTTGTTCATGGGTAATCAGAATTTTCAATTAGGCTCAGAAATAAAGTAAGAACTATTGCTGATTAAGACTATCTATGAATATTCTCTAACAAAATAAATCAAATGAAAATGAAAATATAAAAAGACTATGAATAAAAGCACTTCTTAGAAAAACAGCTATTAGCTTTCCATCTTTTTTCCTGCTGAGATGGCCTCCAACAACAGACTGCAACCTCCGGGAACCACACTCGGTAAGGAGTCTCCACCCAACGCACGTGGGGACAACCCTGCCCTGTGATTGGAACCTAGAGTCTCTAAATGAACTGCAGCCATCAGCCTTACTTCTTTCCGACTCTCCTATTCTGAGATGGCCTCCAACAATGGACCGCAACCTCCAGGAACCACACTCAGTAAGGAGTCTCCACCCAACGCACGTGGGGACAACCTTGCCCTGTGATTGGAACCTAGAGTCTTTAAATGAACTGCAGCCATCCGCCATACTTCTTTCCAGCTTTTTTCCTGTTGAGATGGCCTCCAACAACAGACTGCAACTGCTTGGACCCAAAAAGAGGGGCCGCGCTTATCCTGTAACCCCTGAATCCCATTTCTGCACATTGTAAGAAGCAACCTAAAGCCTTAACAGCTAGGTGAAAGGCATAGGGAGCTCAAAAAAAAAAAAAAAGGCATCCATAGACTAGACTGGAGAACAATTAAACATCTAGGAGGTTTAATGAATGAAATTAGAACTTGTCACACAGAACTAAACAGAACAT
>PVKC010004696.1:0-35041 GCA_004027635.1 Crocidura indochinensis
CTCAGGAAAGAGAGGCCTCCATAGTTCTCAGACTCTGCTAATTATGAATGTGATTCAGTGTGAGGATACAGGGATGCTCCTTGAGCCTTGAAGTGTTGGTGCTGAGAATTAACAGGCTACCCCACTGGTGCTTGGAGGCTCCAGAACTGGATCTGACAATGTTTGGGGGACTGAATGGATCTAGGAATGAATCAGGATCACCTGCATACCAGTACCTCTGCTCATATACTATCTTTTCAGCCATCTATTGTAATTTAAGAATTAGTTGTTACACTTTACTTACTCAAGCATGTTATTTTAAATGAGAAATTTATGAAAAATTGAAAACTCAATTTCAAATTCACTTGTAGAAACTATTCAAAGTTGTTGAGATACCCCAGAATTTGCATACATTTCTCATCTTCTACATTCCTATGTTCTATAACATACTTCCTTACTCAATAGTACTGGCTAATTTGTATTTTGTAATCTTAATTTAGTATCTTGGCTACACTTAAATAGTCTTACTGATTACAGTAGAGTAGAGGGAACAATCATAAAGATCAACACAACTCTTCTTGCTTTTGCAGGAGAAATAGAATAAGACACTTCTCTTGTATGTGGCCAACTCAGATTTATTCCCTTGCATCCCATTTGGTCCCCTGAACCTGCCAGAAGTGATTTCTGAGAGAAAAAAAAAAACAGAGTAACCTCTGAAGACCATTGAATGCAACCCTCAAACAAACCAAAAAAAAAATGCCATTTAGAAATTTATTTTGATTATCACATATATCTTGGATACCACTTCTTTGAGTCAAGAAATATTTCAACAGTATAAACACAAAATTTATCTCTAAAAAGTAGTAATAACAGAAAACAAATTTTTCACTTGCTTGAAATAACCCTATTTCTGTTATTGTCAGATAATATGTCGATTTGGTCAGTTTCTGTACAGTACGCAGTTGAATATAACCTTGTCTGGAAATCAGTTTAAATATTGTGATTTAGCTTTCAGGTAGGGAAATGAATGTTAATAACTTAGAAACCAACTTAAATAATACATATTCTTAACCAAAATAATTCCCACCATCATTTAAAAAAAATAGAAAATTTCAAGGTAGCACAATTTTGTGAAACAGTAATGATTTTATGCTGAAGAAAGGATTCAAAGAGGATTAATTTAAGTAGAAGTACTTACAAGTATTAGAAAAAAATTGAGTATTTTCAGGTTTGTTGGCTACTGTGTAATGAGAAAATGAATTTACCAAAGTTAGTCTGAAGCTACTTTTCTATTCAAATGGCTTTTATAAAACTACTGGATGAGTTTGGCAGTTATAATTATCTACCTCAGTCAAGTGCATTGTTTGGAGTAAAAAAAGAGAAAAATAAACATGAGTTGCATGTCCTTCCTTGTCGTTTGAATAATAATGGGACTACTGTAATGTAACCCACTGTCAGCTTAATGTATGAAGTTATTTACATTAGGAAGTCTTAAGATATCTTTAGGTAGCTGGGATAGTCAAAGTTAGTGAGCAAAGGCAGGAATTTGGCTTTGGGTTTGTTTTTTGTTTGTGTGTTTGGGGGGGAGAGCACATCTAGAGGTGCTCGGGAGTAACTCTATACTCTGCACTCAGGAACTACTGGGGAACCATATAGGATTTATCCCAAGGATTTGAATACAGGTTAGCCACGTGCAAGGCAAGATCTGTACCTGCTGTACTCTCTCTAGCCCCAAAACAGAGACAGAATTTGCTGAAATATTGAGTAGTAAAGGTCAGACATTTACAAAAAAAATAATATAGCAATAAGCAGTGCATCAGAAATGTTTAGAAGATATAGTAAAATACAACCTCAAAGATCATATCTGAGAAATATTAGGAAACAGCAGCAAGCAAATTAGCAGAAGAAAAAAGAGAAGAAAAATATGGCATTAGTCTGTAAGAAACTTCCTAGTTCTTCTGTGTCCAGGAGACAGGATGAAAAATGTTTTTGAATAGGAGCTGAAGACCAGTAAGAAGCAACATTTGTATCACTGTACAAAGTTGGCAATCTTCAATATAATTTTTATAGCAGTTTCTTCTTGTGACCTATTGTTGCCATAGCCTATATTGTAGTGTGTGTATATATATATATATACATATATATGTACATATATATAGACACACAAAGATATCTAATAGTATAACAAGATTTCAAGGGGGAAGGAGTTCATGGCCCAGCCATTTTTATGACTCAAACAAAACCTCACAAGCTTTTTCTTCCAAAAATCCAGATCACTGTGTATAGTCCTCCTGTAGGATATAGCTGAGGCTGAACTGAAGAGAACAAAGTCTTCTTTATTCATCAACCTTTCAAGCACACAGGCTGACTTCTTGTGAAGCCTGCAGGCCTTGTTCTGTCCCTTGATCCTACTGTCAGTCACCAATTCGTGCCATTATTTATAAGGAAGAATGAGATGAACAAGTGTACAATAATCCTTGCCTGCTAAAATGTCTTCTGGTGCTTTCATTACTAAAATTAAAGACATGTTAAGTGCTTATAAATATGACATTAAATACAGAAACATATAAATTATACTATTTTATGATGATCTGTGCTATCTTAAATACTTTGAACTCAAATATTCTTGAAATGTTTTAAAATATAAAAAACACCAAAGAAGTAGAATTTCAAACACTTGGATTTCAAGGACAAAAACTGCTTATGATACTGAGACACTATGAAAGAAAGAGATAGGATTAAGAAAACAGAAATCCAAGGAAATCCTTGTGAGCATTTTGTTATTCTTTTTTCACATCTTACATATAGTACAACTGAAGCATAAATTTTTTCGCATATCTAATTTTTCCAAAATATTTGTCTTCTATACATAAGCTCAATTACTTAAGTACAACAAGGAATACAGTAAAAACCTAAATTTCTCCTTTCTATTCTGGATGCCCACATCAAATATGGAGATTGCATCTGGAATTTCCCTCCATATCTTGCCAAGTTGCCTCCTGGTTAGCTATTCAAGTTCTCTCAATGATTTTTCAATATTGTGATTGTTTTTAGCCAAATATATGTTTACTTTTCTTCAAGTTATTTATCAAATTCTTTTTTTTAAAAAAACAAACATCAATCTCCAAGCTTATTAAATGTTTGGGAAGCGATAATTAAGTTTCTTGGTATTATAGTAGTACTTCTTTGTATCCAAAGCTGGAAGGATGCTGCTGTTAGTCAGCTGAGGTAGGTGCTGCAACTGGAAATACAAAACAGAGTTAGAGCCAGAAAGATAGTATGGGGGGTTAAGGTGATTGAATGCCTTGCACTCAGCTAGTCCCAGTTCACCCCTGAGCACTACATATGACCCCCTGATCACCCCAGGAGTGATCCCAGAGCACAGAGCCTGGAGTAGCACCTGAGTACACTAAGTATACTCCCCAATAAAGAACAAAAATCACAGAATTATTCATTGCCACTTTTTTTTTTACTGAAAGCATTATAAAAGGAGGTAAAGAAGTAAGATTTTTAGCATAGAAACACTTTTCTGAATTGTGTCCAAAATCTGAAAGAGCAAAATATTTAAATCTGATCTGCATCTCTTCCTAAAGTTCTAACATTAAAAAAATGCACACATTAAAGAAAATATGAAGAACATGGGGAGATGATGATGGCGACATAGAGGTGACAAAGGACTTTGTGGAGGGTCATGAGCACTTTGGAGGTGAGGTGTAGTAACTTAGGACATTAATGCCATAAACATTAACACTTATGTAACCTAAGCTATTACAATTTTTTTGTTGTTGTTTTTGGATCACACCCGGCAGCGCTCAGGCTCTATGCTCAGAAATTGCCCCTGGCAGGCACAGGGGACCATATGGGATGCCGGGATTCGAACCACCATCCTTCTGCATGAAAGGCAAATGCCTTACCTCCATGCTATCTCTCTGGCCCCGCTATTACAATTTTTAAATAAAATACTTTAATTTAAATGTTACTATTTGGGGGGAAACAAATCTTCTCAGGAGTTAAGAACCCACTATGGGGGCCAAAGAGATAGCTCAATGGTAGGGTGTTTGTTTACCTTGCATGTGGCCAGCCCAGGACAGATGATGGTTCAATTCCCAAGCCTGCCAGGGGCGCTTTCTGAGGGCAGAGCCAGGAGTAACCTCTGAGGTCAGAGGTGTGGCCCCAAAACCAAAAAAGTCTTAGAGCAAAGAGTACAGGTGCTTTGGACCAGAGAGATAGTAAGGGGAAGGAAGTAAGGCAAGGACTTTGCACACAGCTGACACAGGTATGATACTTGGTATTTTGTTTTTGGGCCACACCCAGTGGTGCTCAGGAGTTACTTCTGGTTCTGTGCTCAGAAACTATTCCTGGCAGGCTCAGGGGACAATATGGGATGGAAGGGATTGAACCTGGGTTGGTTGCTTGCAAGGCAAACACCCTACCTGCTATATTATTCCTCTGGCCCTAATACTTAGTATTACATGTAGTCCTCTGAGCTCAGATTTATGAATAAAGCCTGAGCACAGAGCCAAAAGTATGCCCTGAATACAGCTGAGTGTGCCCCCCCCCAAAAAAAATACCCAACCAACCTGATATCCAGTGTACTTATGTAATTTGCACAACTAAATATGAACTTTGCTGGTTCTGTTCTTTTTGATGAGAAAATATTTCCCTCAAAAGTCTCTAATTCTTTATTTAAAGTTAAAACAAGGAAAAAGTTTATTTTTAGTGTGCTTTTTTTTTTTTTTTTTTTTTTTTTACATAGGACATCGAACAGAATAAAAGCCATGATTCTTCCTCCCGTCCTCCTCCATTCGCCTGTTTTGGGGCTATACTTGACAATCCCCATGGGCAACTCCCAGCACTATCTAGAGGTCATTTCCCTGTAGAATTCTGGGGACCATGTGGTACTGAGGCTCAAACCTGGGCCTCCCATATGCGAAGTCTTTGTGTGTGCTCCAGCCTTTTGAACTATCTCCCTAGTCAGAATAAAGTTGTTTTTAATTTCACAACTCTAATCTATCTATGGCCCTTAAGTTCATGTGGAACTTATTTTTGATAAGCTGTTATCTAGGATATTCACTACTCTACACCACAAATACTCCCATGAGCAGAATTCATTTGTGAAATGAACTTGAGCCATTATAAGTTATTACAGCTTTTGGATTATGATCAAACATGTAAGGCCATTTGGGAATTTTATATCAGCCATGATTCTTCACAGGCTTCTATTGTGCATTTTGGGTATTATTCCCTGTTCAGTGGTCTGTTCTACAGCTCTCATCAAACACACTCATCACTGTGTTTACCCACATTGGCCCTGACAATCCTTTTTCAAGACGAACCTTCAACCTACTGAATGTGATAGTGAAGAACAGAGTGATCTGGGATAAATCAAATTCATTTTTCCAATGCCAAAGTACTTGCAGCTGGACTCACCCTAGAGTGCCCAGTTGAGACCTGTGCTCAAGCAGGCTCAAATCATTAGTCCCTCTGTAGTAGCAGGAAGTGATAAAGCAAGGACACCTTTGGAATTTAGGAAGAAATACTCTGAATGTTCCAGGGGACATTGTTCATAAATTACCTGGCCTATCTCTAGGGCTGGAACGAGGATGTGAACCTATAAAAACAATTGCCAACTGAGTAGAGATACTGTTTTAGGGTAGGAGGATATTTGAAGTCGCAACTTTAAATGCAGCAATAAAGCAATTTTACCCCAGGTAGATGCTTTCGACTTGGTCTCAGTGTCTTCCTCACTGGTTTGTCAGGTCCTTTTACTGAATCTCTTATTGCTCGGATGCTGTCAAAATACGGGTGCTGCAACAGCTGTTCACATGTCAGCCTCTCTGCAGGATTCATATGCAGACATCCCTATCAAAACAAAATGTCCTCGTCTTTAAAATCAGACTAACTTTACTCTCTTTGACTCAATTCTAATTGGGAATAAGAAGTGAGGGAAGTAGGGAAAATGCAGCAATAAAGATTTCCATTAATTCCATTTTTTCCTAAATGGAAAAATCACATAAGGAATTGTTTTCAGAAATAGTAACAGAATATTTCCTCCATCTTGTGTCTGTTCTTGGGCAGTTGGTACTCTGCCCTAGGGGTAGGACTTGATTTTTTACTTCACTAGTCTTACTTAACTAGTTTGGGCCTACAAATTTGATTTGGGGGAAAAGAGATAGTACAGGATTAAAACAAATGCCTTGCAAGAAATCATCATCAGTTCAATTTCTGGTATGACCTGGCCCCTCTGAAACATCATCAGGTACAGCTCCCTGAGCACTGCTCGGTATGACCCTAGATGTCCCTGAATACCAATGAGGTAGTCAGGTAATCCCAAGAACCACTCAGCCCTTACATCAGCACTCCAGCCTGTTTGAGAATTTCCAAGAGCCCTCGAAGAACCACTTGGGATAGCTCCCTCAAAAGTAATATATACACTTAAATAGATTTTTTCCTTAAAAATACAACCTACTCATGATAAAGTTCATAAAATGATAATCTCTTCTAATTTTCATTCTCCTTTCTAATATCAGTTGGCCTTTTAAAAAATATATATGTAATATTTTAGAAGTGTTTTATAAATTGTAAGCATATGCATATGCACAATGGAAGAGAAGATGTAATATTGATGCCTTTATACCTTCCTTCCTTTTCCTTTCTTCTTTCTTTCTTTCTTTCTTTCTTCCTTCCTTCTTTCTTCTTTCTTTCTCTCCCTCCCTCCCTCCCTCCCTTCCTTCCTCCCTTCCTTCCTTCCTTCCTTCCTTCCTTCCTTCCTTCCTTCCTTCCTTCCTTGACACACCCAGAAGTGCTCAGGGGTTACTCCTGGGTCTGCACTCAGAAGTCATTCCTGGTGGTGCTCATAGAACCATTATGGGATACCTGGGTCAGTCACATGCAAGGCAAATATACCTGCTGTGTTGTTGCCCTGGCCCTTTATATTATTCTTAACTATTTGCTTTGTCATTAAGTAGACCATAGGACTTTTACTGGAATATATTATATCATATAAACACATGCCCCAAGGAACTATCTCAATTATTTTTACTATAAGTATAACAAGTAATTGTATATAATTTTTGAAATTACTATAAGTTGACCATTGACTATAACTTGAAAAATATATATGTTAGTAGTATTGGGGCCGTACATACATATATGGCCCTAATACTAAAACTATGACACTGTATAGCCCCAAAACAATGGTATTGTAACCTTGAAGTGTACGGTGAATCCTATGCAGTGAATCCCACTGCACTACTGGCAGTGCTCAAGAACTACTCTTAGCAGTGCTCATATGTAGTGCCAGTGACAAAACTAGGGTCAGTCACATGCAAGGCAAGTAAGTCCTTTAACCTCTGTCCTATCTCTCTAATCCTTCTTGAGATATTTTAATTAGTACCCCTTTTTATATAAAACTATATTTATAAGATTGTATATATATTATTTTAAAATTGAAACCTACTTCAAATGTATTAGAAAATTATTTCAAAGACTTCTATATCATTATTTTAAAGGACCTATCAGTAATTTTACCACAAAGGATTTATTCACATATTAAAACAAAATTTTCTTTATTTGAGAAGATAATCCTAGCAGTGATATTCACAATGGCCCAGATATGAAATTATCCTAAATGCCCATTCATGAATGAGTAGATAAAGAAGTTGTGATTTATATTCACAATGGGATAGAGATTCTGCCATTAAATAGCTGGAATTGGGCCAAGGAGGTAGTGCAATGGCCAAAGTATATACCATGTGTGCAGGAACCCCAGATTCAATCCCCCACACTTCATTGTCCCCTGACCGCTGGGTGTGACCATTCTCCTGAGAAAAATTAAATTGTACCATTTCGGATGAAATGAAGGGAACCTGGAGTAATTATGGTAAGTGAAATAAGTAAGGAAGTGAAAGACAATAACCGGATGCTTTCACTCATCTGTAGAATATAAATAACTAAAGCAAACAAACTTGCAGAAAACAACAAAACCAACCCTTAACACTCAATGAAAACTATGGCACTGTAACCTTGAAGTGTATAGTGAATCCTATACACATATAGGAGTGTCACATTAGCCTCTAACCATTCTTGTTGTTGTTTTTTATTTTTTGTTTGTTTTTTGGGTCACACCTGGCAGTGCTCAGGGGTTACTCCTGGCTCCATGCTCAGAAATTGCTCCTGGCAGGCACGGGGGACCATATGGGGCACCGGGATTCGAACTGATGACCTTTTGCATGAAAGGCAAACACACCTTACCTCCATGCTATCTCCCGGGCCCCTCTTTTTTGTTGTTGTTGTTTTTTTTGTTTTGTTTTTAGCCTCTAACCATTCTTTAATGTTGCGAACTAACAATAAAGCACTACAAAATGGAGAGGAAGGTCTTCTAACTAAACTTAAAATAAAAAGAATCCTTTATTTTTATTTATTTATTTATTTATTGGTTTGGGGATCACACCCAGCAGTGCTCAGGGGTTACTTCTGGCTCTATGCTCAGAAATCACTCCTGGCAGGCTCAGGGGACCATATAGGATGCCCGGATTTGAATCAATGACCATCTGCATGAAAGGCAAATGCCTTACCTCCATGCTATCTCTCCGACCCAAAAAGAATCCTTTTAGTAAACAAACATTCATCCTGAAATTTCTATCTTGTGGAAATTTAGATTCCAAATGCAAAGTTGGATTTCTTTCTACATGTGTTTTCACTATTCTAGATTATGACCCGTTTTAAGAACTAAAAATATGTAAACTTTTCAAAGGAGAAGAATGTTAAGAAGAATCCTTTTCAGTTTATGGACTTATACAACTCATTTCTATTCTGTTGTGAGCTTCTTGATCTATAAGAAATCACAATTTTTACCTTTAAAAGTCCCATGGCAGGATAAGAGATACTTGGAAATTTTAACTCAAGTGGTTCCTGTTTTTAAAAAAAAAGAGGGGGGAGTGTTATTAGCAGCATGTATTCAAGTATAAGGATACATTTCTTTTGTATTAAAAATGCATCTTTCTGGCATCGTTCTTGCCTCCTGTTCTTTCTGCCCACCACATTTCCAAATGAAATGAAACAACCCCTCAAAGGATTGTTTCACAGGCACCCCTCTTCCCAGCCTCAAACTCAAAAAAATTTTCTAAATTTTCTTCAGACTTGAAGGGGTGGGGGTAGGGAGACAAAAAATATAAAAGAGGGGGGGATATTTTTGTAGAACTAAACCTAGAAACATGTTATTTGGGTGAATGGGGGGTAAAGAGAAATAAAACAAACTCACCAAACTATTTTTCGCCTTTATTTCTGCCTCATTATGTATAACTTGTCTTTCCTCAGAATGACTTTTCGGCATTTATATTAAAAGATATCCCAATAATCTCTTTGACATTTATATAAAATGGACCCCAATCATAAAAAGGGGCTCAATCATGTCAGTGTTTACTGACAATTACATAAAAGGAAGCTTTAAGAAAAAGTTTCTCCCCCTACCCAGGTGGACCGATGATTCTTGATTTTCTGGAATAAACATTGTTATCTAGTTCCACAAGAGTTTGCTGTTTGCCTGGTAATGGGACTGTTTAAAGATTCTCCCCAGAAGACCTTCATCAACCTCCCTGTGGCCAAATAAGGCCATTTTGCCTTAGTCACATGCTGGAGACAAGCAGGAATAATAGCCCCTATGAAGAGGGAGTAATGCCCAATGTTTGGCAGACACCCAGGCCCATTAAAGAGATTTTGACCTGAGGGCTAAGTGAGGGAGGCAGCTGGACCATGCCAGCCACGCTGAGTGACACAGCTGAGAGTGTTGTGTGTGGAAAGACGGCAGTGGATGAGTGTGGGCAGAAGTGACTGGTCTGCTTACTTCGTGAAGCATAGATCCAAGTGCTTTGGGCAGGTTTAGAGCCCTATGCTACTTTGAGGAGGGAATCATCTTGCCCCAAAAATTAATTAATTCTCAAGCATGCACTTAACTAAATACTGAATCATATTTGTGAATGTCCTGGGCTCAACAGAGGAATAAGGATCCCAAAGCCTGTGAGAGTAACCTCCCCAACCTCACCCATCTTTCAGTAGCTTCAATATTTCTCTTGATAGTTCTATGCATTGGGTCACTGACATGCTTTGCTGATGCAGAGATCTGCTGTCTTGGCAAGGAGCCTGGAAAGAAGCCATGGGTAGGCTGTGACATGTAAGACCCATCTTGCAGGCTTAACCAGTTTTCCAGTTCCAAGAGCCAGCAAGCCTCCCCTTGATAGGGTGACTGACCGACAGGGACAAGGACACAGATGTTCACCAGATCAGCCCCCACACTGCTTCTTCCTGTGTTTCTGTCAACAGGAAATCCCCCGCAGGACAGCCTCTGGGAAGCCATGGGAAGCTTTCTTCACTTATGAACTCTGGGTTGTTTCTGAGGCATCAGGGCAGACCAGCGAACAGGAAATCGTGATGGGATATTTAGTGTGGAACTGGGAATGTCCAGGTCACAAGGGGCCTGTTAGGTCACCTCCCATATGTCAGGTATCATTCCTGCCTCTGTGTCCCAGCACGCTCCCAGCACGACCCACTTTTCCTACTGCTAATGTTGGCAGCTGGAGAAGTGTGTGCCTTTGCTGCAGTACAAGCCAAATGCCTCTTTTTTCCATTGGAAATTGCTGGATCTTTGATCTGGGTGTTAAGCAGCCAGAGGATTCCTTTTCATTTTAAAGTACTTCTCTTGGACAGCAAATCCTCAATTTGCATAAATGTGGTTGTGCTTGGATTGTCTCTGAGGATAATACTGGCACTCAAAAACATTTTTTAAGACCATAAGCAAAGCAAAATATCACCCCCCACAGTCACTGTGAATACTTGGGAATATATCCTTGCAGACTTTTTTTTCCTCACAAAAAAGCTTTGCACACTTTTCAAGAGACTATCACATTATTTTGTATTGATATACAAATATATATTTTATTAGGTATTGAATAGTTATGTCACATTATGCATTGTTTTATAACCCATCTTTTTCAGTTAGCAATAATGTGTGAATTTTTTTAGGTGAATACATATGAATCTAATTATTTTTACTGGATATCTCAAATTTTCTAATGTGGGGGTGGTGTCATAATTATTTAGTTAGGGGACAGAGTACAGCAAGTATGGCTCTTGCTTTGCATGTAGTCAAACAGGGTTCCATCTCCAGCACATATGATCTCCTGACCCCCACTAGGAGTGATCCTTGAGAACAGAGTCAGGAATTAAGCCCTGAGTACTGCTGATGTGGCCCTTAATCCCAAGAGATTATATAATCAGCTCCCTACTTAAACATTTAGGAAGTGTTATCTATGAAAGAATGCTTTATCTTACGGTCTTTACTAGTGAATGGCTTTGTTGGGGAGAAATCTTGGAAGGGTATGTACAGTCACAATTTTTCATTTTTAAAGAATGAATATTTCTCCCTTTACCACAGATGACAAGCATCAGAGTGAGGTTGGCCAAGCAAACAAATTGTTTTCTCCTAGGGCCTGGGGAGTGAGAGCACAGAAAGGGGATTTGGACGATGTTGTATTTTCCTGGATGAGTCATTGTCTAAAAGCTGACTGCTTTTCTCCGTCGAAAATGATGAGGGGCAGGCAAGGCCAGGACCGGCAGCTCCACATTCCTATTAAATATGCTGTCTAAACTCTGCCATCAGCAGTCTGAATTATCCCCGAAGACCAAGGTCTTGCCATCTATTGACTCCAATTTTCTCTTCTACTCTTAGACTGACCTCCTGTGCAGGGAGGCGCCAGAGAGCTAAAGTTACTAAAACCTCATCTGCTTGCAACTCACATAAATGCCCAGTAACTTGACATTCAGATTCCAAAATAGATCACTTACCATATCTTCAGGGTCTGGAATTTTCACCCCATTGAAGTACTGATTCATACTAAACACTTGCTGGTGCCTAGGAATGAGATCTCCTTTAAACAAGAAAAAGAGGGTAGTAAAGCAAGACCAGTTAGCAAGCACTGATGTGTGGGTTCCCCTCGAATTAATGCTGTATGTACACACACCTACAAAGTTAGCAATTTTTTCTTCCAATCAGAGGGCAACCATCATCAACAACCTACACTGAGCTTGATCGTGGACAAAGCACTGTATGAAGCACAGAAACTAAAGACTGCCACGAATCCCAAGGATCTGGATACGAGTACATTGCCTATTATTTGACTAGTGCCTTCTACCTAGCAAGCTTTTCATCAGTAGAATCCAAACTCCCTGCACTGGGCCAAGTCAAGAGCATACTGTTGCAATCATCAGTATGCAGAGTTTAACGTGATCCTAATTATGTTTGCCGAAAAGAATTGTGTCAGTTTTCTTTAACAATCAAAATACACTCAAAACTGTTTGTTCTTTTTATGAAAAGGTGGACATATTTACTGGAGCTCTTTGACTCAGGGTTTGAGAGTTTTTTTTTTTTTTTTTTTTTTTTTTTTTTTTTTTTGGGTCACACCCGGCAGTGCTCAGGGGTTACTCCTGACTCCATGCTCAGAAATTGCTCCTGGCAGGCACGGGGGACCATATGGGGCACCGGGATTCGAACCGATGACCTTTTGCATGAAAGGCAAATGCCTTACCTCCGTGCTATCTCCCGGGCCCCGAGAGTTTCTTTTTTCCATCACTATAAAGGGCATTGACTAACACTGGGAATTTGGGTCTGCCTTGCATTGACATATAGAAAATGATCCAGTTTCCCAAAGGCAGGACAAAAATGTCACTTACCCAAGGTTTTCCGAATCAGATAGAGCTGATCCACATCTGATTTTCCTGGCCACAGAGGCAGCCCTGACAGCAGCTCAGCAAATACACAGCCAATTGCCCAAACATCTACTGGAGGACCATACTGTGTGTCCCCCACCAACAGCTCTGGGGATCGGTACCACCTGGTAGCCACATAGTCTGTGTAGTAGTCGCTGGGTCCAGCTGGCCAATGATGGGACATGGAAGATAGAAAGAATAGTGAAAGCCTGCCATCAAGACTCAGAGGATGGAAATTAAAAAAAAAAAATCAAGTATAGGGTCCATCAGTGACCTTTCTAAAGCAGCCATTCTCACTCTTGGTTGTGCATTACAGTCATTTGGAATAAGGAATTAAAAAATTCCTGATGCTTCGGTCCTAATTCAGTCCAAAAAACAAAAACCCTGAGGGAAAATCTGGGAGCTATCAGAAGAGTTTTTGCAGTTAGAGTTTATTGTTTCCCAGATGATTCTAAGCTGTGTCCAAATCTGAAAACCACTCTTCTAAAACGTACTTTTGCAAAGAACTATTTTAGTCAAAAAGGGAAGAAACCAGGAGGGTAGCATTGTTAAATGACCACTTTATAGCAGCAGCATTTTTAGTTGCAGATATTTTAGTAGATGTCTATATCTTCTAGTAAATAGAGAATTGAAATTCATAACAAGCATGTGCTCTATCTGCATAGAAACTAGCTTTCTATAGCATTTAGAGCCTTATCTTATACTCTTTCTGCCTTTTTCACTTCAGTAAAGATCATGTAAATATACTTACTCAAAAGCCGAGCAAATCCAAAGTCACAAAGTTTGATCACAGAATGCTTTGTGATGAGAATATTTTCTGGCTTTACGTCTCTGTGTATGCACTAGTTTCAAAAATCAAAACAAACACAGATTATTAAGGAGAGATTAATATATGGGGTAAATTTGAAAAATCAAAACAAACAGATTATTAAGGAAAGATTAATATATGAGTAAAAGAAATACATGAATAGTTAACACGTCTTAGAGAAATGGTTTGAGTTCCCTTACAGATCTTTTAGAAAATAGGATGCAATGGAGCAGCCTAAAATATATTCCATACACACCATAACCTGAATCATCCAGACTCCCAGAGGTGCCCTCCAAAGCATTGAGTTTTTAAAAAGAAAATGAAACTTGGAAAGCTGGACAACAAATGAAGCATATAACATAGGCCAGCCCATTAAATTTTGGTTTTCTATAAACACCTTTTTATTTTCAGAGCAACTGTGCTGTCTAACTAAATTAGGATTATTTATCGGAAATTTGTATTTAACTAGTACTTCAGAATTCATTAATCTGACACCTCTGGGTGAAAGGAAATGCATAAAAGGTTCTGGGTGAGGCTGGCATCTTGTTTGTAGAGACTACAAGTCGGTGCACAACAGAAGTTGTTGAAGAATAGAACATAATGGGCTGGTAAACAGGACAGGCCTTGGGCCTGCTGAGATAAGCTGGGAAGAGAAGGGCGGGACCTCCATCTTGCCAACAGGCGCCTCCCTTCCAGCTCTGACATATGTCCTGACAAGATAAACACCAGTCAGCAGTGCTCAGCCTCTGGGAAGAGTCACTAGGTGTCAGTCCCGTCCCACACACGTCAAGGATTCTGAGCTGGATCCACCCCATCCTGTACTTGAGACTCAAATCACCTCTAGTTTCAAAACCATGGCTGAGTATAGTTAACAGGGTAATATCATGAAAATGACATTTAAAAATTCTTCACATGAAGGTCAGAGGGGTGAGGTGCTTCCCTTGCAAACTGTCAATCTGGGTTCAATTCCAGGACTGGCACCTCCTGTGGTCCCAAGTCTGCAGAAGTGATCTTTGAACAAGCCAAGAGTAAGCTTGAACACAGGTAAGTGTGGTCCAAATACATTCTTCTCTTATCTCACATGATTGTCTCATTAAATCAATCATTTAAATTAATTAAGTTAATAACAATTATTGATTGAATTATAATTTATTAAATGAATGATTTCATTAAAACCAGTTAGGTTGAAATACTGCTTTCCCTTTCCAAGCTCTTCCTCTGGAAAAGAATGTTGGGTCTCTCCAGTCTGCAGGAACCCTAGGAGTTTCTTTGTTTTCTAGAATTTGGAGAGAGGTTTCTTGGGCGGGGATGGCCTAGTTATTCTCCCAACAGACTTTGAAGTGAGAGCACAGTGTCACTGTTCCCTGTGGGTATTTATTATTCTGGAAAAACCATTTCTGAAATATTTAAAATTACAATCGATTTGGTTCCCAGAAAGATAGTGATGAACTCCTTTATTTGTTTTGAATCTGAACTCTTTTATATATATTTTTAAACAGGGGTCACACCCGGTATCCCAGCAATGCAGAACTGATGTGATGGTTCAGTGCTTGCTCATTCTGACAACCCTGAGGGGTGGGTGGCATATGGTTCTGGGGATCAAACTTAGGGCCTCCTAACCCATCCTAGGTATATGCTCCATGACTTGCATTACCTCTTGAGACAATAGGCTTTGAAAACTACTATAAATGGGCTCCCTGTGAATATCCTGCTGGCAGAAGTGCTTGAAGCAAGAACGTGCTTCTTTTCTGTTCTGGGAATTCTTCATTAGCTCCGGCACCTCCTCCCTCCCTCCCTGGCGAACTTCATGTGGCCAAACAGGGTGCCTGAGGCTCTCCAGGGAAATGTGGTGTTTATGAACGCTTTTTGGGGGGAGTCTCCAACTTGCCAGCATGGCCTTTATTTTGTCAGTCTGCTTTCCCATCCTATAACCTCCTCTAGGGAAAGTGCTAAGTGCTTACTCTCCTACAGGAAAAGATTTTCACACTCCACAGTTGAGCAGAGCTTGGAGCCTTCGGTTCAATGCCTGGTTTGTTCATGTTTTCTTCCTGTGAACAGTCATTCAAAAGAGTATAGGCAGGGAATTCACTGGTACATGCTGAAGAGTCCCTGTAGTTGCTAAGATGAGGCACTGCCCTCAGCTTTCCTGTGGGGCCAGAATGAAGCTGGAACACTGGCACTTGACCTATATGTGTGCTGGGGCAATGGTCGGGGGCATGTAGTATAGTGGTTGGAGCAATAGACTTCCCAGCATTTCTGAATTCACACCCTTAGGGAAGCTCCCCCTGCTACTGCACTCCCCCCCAATTTGTAGGTGGGAGTATCAGAAGCCTTTCAGTAATAGATTGGCATTCTTAGTAGTCTACCTATGGCATCTGGGGTTCTCTTAGTTTCTTTTTATTGTTGTTGTAGTTGTTGTTGTTGAGGTGGGAGTACCTGGAAATGCTATATACTCGGGAATTACTCTTGGTGGTTCTCAGAAAGCATATAGAATGCTGGGACCACATAGAACACAGGTTGACTGTGTGCAAGGTAAATTGCCCTATCCTCTGTGTTCTCTGGCTCATGAAACTGTTTCTATTCGGCATAAATATAACTCTTTCTTAAAATCATAAAAATGCATCTTTTTGTGTAATCTAAGAAAGACTAGACTGGCGTTATAGTTTTTTTTTTTTTTTTAAACTTCTAAGGAGCCAGGGTAAGGTGCTTGCCTTGTATTACATCCCATGGTTCCCTGAGCACTGCCAAGAGTGATTCCTGAGTGCAGAGCCACGAGTACCCCTGAGTATTATTGTCAGATATATTCCAACATTTTTGAAAAACAATTTTCAAATTATTTTTACTTTTTAGGTTGGTATTTTTAGCCTCTATTCACCTTCCTATCCCACCCCCATCTGTACCCCACACAACTAGACTTAAGATGATATGGGTGGAAAATTACACCCACAAAAGTAGAATATAAACTTTGAACAAAGGCTGAACCTCAACTTATGGGAATCTTCTGATTTTTCAAGGGAAATCACGAGACTTACATTGTGTTTATGGCAAAAATTTACAGCTTGCAGGGTCTGCCAAGTTATGCTCTTCACGAGATGTTCTGGCACCCTGAAGAAAATAAAGCAACACAAACATAACCTTCAGTGTAGCCAAAAGATTAGGTTTCAAAAAAGAAGAAAAAGTAAACCAAGACAGACTTAAGCAGTTCAAAGTCCTGGGTAACAGAAGGTCATCTCGTTCCTCATTCCACAGATTCGGGAGTAAAGAGACAACGTGATCCCCACATCCTGGACTCCAGGGACTGCAAGCTAAGAGCAGTGCTGACACGTAACTATGAATATCTACAGGAAACAACCATGAAAACCCACAGGAATTCCACCAGTGTTCATGACCACCTACTTCCAACTGCCTTGACACCACTGGGTCACTTCCTGGATTTCCATTTTTCTAAGGAGCCTTTGGTTGGTAGTAATTTAGTATATAGAATTCACAAAAGATGCTGTTTACGTTTTTTTAGTGTGCCCCAAACTGATGGTCTGGAAGCAGAACTCACCTTCCATGCGTGCACTCATAGTTTTTCAAGACTCTTAAGCATCTTTATTTTTTAAGGTGATGAAGATTTTACAAGCAAAGTTAAGTGACAATTCTTCCCATCATGTATGAAAATATAATAATCACTAAAACCCCACAAACTGCATCTTGGTTCTTTTCCACATTGCTTTCTTGATAGCTAGCTGAGTCCAGCCATATCTTTTTTGCCCTGATACATTTTTGCCCTGTTCACTGTGAGTTTCTAAACATGAAGATGATACCGGATATTACACTTCTTTCTTGGTTCTGAACTTACATAGTCAGGGCAACCAGACGTCCCAAAGTATCCTTCATACAAATTAGAAAAAGATTCCTTCTTTTTGGCATGAAACAAATTTAGGCAATGTGTGAAATGGAAAGACTACATTCAGTTTTAGAGAGCTTACCCACTGGCTGGATTAACTATTTGCTATTATTTTTGTGGGTGCCAGGGATCAGTGAATTTATTTATTTAATTATTTTTTTTATCATCAAAGGCTCCATACTGTGGAGGTTATCAGTGACAAATAAGCCAAGGAGAATACTCTTGAGTAGTTGTGTTTAATCACTCCCCCACAAAGTCTTCCAGTCTCTGGGGCTCTTGGGGCACTGTTGTCACAGACCAGATGTTCAGGAAATCCTCTCCAGCAGATGGTAGGAGGCCCAAACAGTGGGACAGCGGGCAGGAAATGAAGAGGCTGCTTCCCGGAAGAGGAGCTGGAACATTTCTGGACCAGATCTATGACCCTGAGCTTGAAGTAGCTTCTCTGAAAAGTCTCTTCCTTAGTCTACTGGCATTTAGCTACAAAGGCTAGAAAAACTCATCAGGCTAGAAAAAAGGTTTCCAAAAACATAACTAAGGAGACATATCAGATGAAACAATACATTTTAGTATTAATTGAGTATAATTAGAAGTTTATCTTCAGACAAATTTATTCTCTAAGATTATTTGCCAAAATAAATTATGCAAAATAAACATTTTTATTTTTTATTTTTTAATTTTTTTTGGTTTTTGGGTCACACCCGGTGACGCTCAGGGGTTACTCCTGGCTATTCGCTCAGAAGTCGCTCCTGGCAGGCACGGGGGACCATATGGGGGAACCAGGGGATCGAACCGTGGTCCGTCCTAGGTTAGCACAGGCACCTTATCTCCAGCGCCACCGCCCGGCCCCAACATTTTTATTTTTTAATTTATTTATTGGGAGGGTTGCACCATGCCCATTTGTGCTCAACATTTAGTCCTGGCTCTGTTTTTTAGGAGTCACTCTTAGTAACATTTAGGGAACTATATAGGATGCTGGGTATTAAACCCTGGTTGATTGTATACAAGACAGGAACTTAATTCCTATACAATCCAACTCTCAAGCCTCCAAAGAAACATTTTATTTTATTTTGGGACCATACCTGACTGTACTCAGAGTTTACTCCTGGCTTTGTGCTCAGGGATCACTCCTGGTGGGCTCAGGAAATCATATGAGCTTCAGGGGAACAAACTTGGGTCACCCACACAGAAGGCAAACATCCAGCCCTACTGTACAATCTATGGCCCTAATTTAAATAAATTTAAAAAATATATTATCGATTAGTCTCTCAGACTGAGCACATTCTTATAAAATTCAGTATTTATTCTAATTCTTTCTTGCCTGGTAACTCCCTTTAACTTTATTATTGTATTTTTTTCTCTGGAATGACTTGGCTCCAGACTTTCTATCCCCTTTAAATTAATTCTAGGAGACAAGCTATTTACTGTTGTAAAGGAGAGTAAGAACAGTGGAAGTGGGAGATAGAACCTATTCTGTGGTGTTGGATTGGAGTTATAATTGGATAGGCACAAAGTACAAATTGGTTTAGGGTTAGAAGGGGTGCTAGCTTACATAGAGTGGTTCAGAAAGGTTCTCTGACTTCACCAACAGTAGAAAGTAATGGTTAGAGTGGTAAGAAGTGGCTAGACTTGGACTGTGTTTTAAAAATTCTTCAGGACTTTTTAGAAGATTAGAAATCAGAGATAAGGAAGTAAGGAATGAAACCACAGTTTCAGCTTGAGGGCTAGGTGGATGGTGGTACATTTTACTGAACAGGAAACACAGGGGAGGATGAACAAAATGTGGTGTCTATTGACTACAGAGAAGACTATAGGTAAGTTTGGGAGCATAAGCATATTGATGGTGTAGAGTGCCCATGGAAGGAGTGACTTAAGGAGTGAATACAAGAAATAGAAGAGTCAAAGTTGAGCATGTGGTAAAGTAAGACAGCTCTCAGAGTCACAGAAGGAATGAAAGAAAATATTTCAAAAGATTCAGATGGGGAATGACTAGAACCATCAAATTCCATTTCTTCTCACAACCTGATTAGAATTACACTATTTTTCATGGTATGTTTGTTTGTTTGGTTGGTTGGTTTTTGGTTCACACCTGGTGGGCACAAGGGTTACTCCTGGCTATCTGCTCAGAAATAGCTCCTGGCAGGACCACATGGGACGCCGGGATTCGAACCAACCACCTTAGGCCCTGGATCGGTTGCTTGCAAGGCAAACACCACTGTGCTATCTCTCCGGCCCCTGTTTGTTTGTTTTTAATAAAATCTACAATGTCAAAGAAAACATTGTAGAAAATAGTAAAACTGAGTCAGGTGGGGCCAGCATAATAGTATAGTGGGTAGGGTAATTGCCTTGCATATAGCCTCTGTGGGTTCAATCCTCAGAAACCTATGTGGTCCCCTAAGCACAGTCAGGAATAACTTTTCAGCATCATGAGATGTGGCCTCAAAACAAAACAAAATAAGACAAACAAACAAAAATTGAATCAGGAGAGGGGAAAGTAAAGCAACTATTCAAATATTAGAATATTCAGGAACTTGCGGTAAAGATCTCTACAAAGTTGGAAGGAAGAAGGAATGTGGAAAACCTATGTAAGAAACTGTAGTAGGGACCAGCGAGGGCAAGGTGACACTAGAGGTAAGGTGTCTGCCTTGCAAGCGCTAGCCAAAGAAGGACCGTGGTTCGATCCCCTGGTGTCCCCCTCCAAGCCAGGGGCAATTTCTGAGTGCTTAGCCAGGAGTAACCCCTGAGCATCAAACAGGTGTGGCCCAAAAAAACAAACAAAAAACTCAACAACAACAAAAAAAGAAACTGTAAGAACTCAGACTGGTTCCCTTATTGTATCTTGAAAAGAAGTACACTTCCTTATACCTAGCATAAAGCTGGAGTTTTATTTTCTGTGGAAGAATGAAACAGAAAGCATTTGAATGAGTGGATCTCTTAGACTTGAGTACAAAAACAGGAGACTATAAGCCAGGGTACATGCTAACTGTTGAATGTGGAGACTTCTAGTGTTTTCACTAAGATCTGAAAAAACTGGCAGCTACACTTGACTCTTCAAATAAAAAAAAAAAGTCAAGGGGCCCGGGAGATAGCATGGAGGTAAGGCGTTTGCCTTTCATGCAAAAGGTCATCAGTTCGAATCCTGGTGCCCCATATGGTCCCCCGTGCCTGCCAGGAGCAATTTCTGAGCACGAAGCCAGGAGTAACCCCTGAGCACTGCCGGGTGTGACCCAAAAACCAAAAACCAAAAAAAAAAAAAGTCAAAATAATAAAATTAATTTTTGGTGGATGGGGCAAGCTCAGGATGAAAGTTCTAAAGATTCTGACAGTGGATTCTCTCCATAAATGAAGCTCAGAACTTCCCATATTCCCTAAAACAGAGATACAAATGAAAATTACATGATACTGAAAGAAAGAGAGAATAAGAGAGTTAGAGAGACAGAAAAATCTCAAAGAATGGGAATTATAGAAGATAAAAGAGAACATTAACATCCTCAGAGAATAAAAATTGCTCCCATGATGTCAGAGTGGTAGAATAGTGACTAGGGTGTTTGCCTTGCATGTGGCTGGTTCAGATTCATACCATGGTAATCCATATAGTCCACTGAGCCCAACTAAGAGAGACCTCTGAGTGCAGAGCCAGGTTTAAACTGAGTACAATCAGATGTGTCCAAAAAAGAGAAAAGTTGTCCCTATGAAATAAGAGCATGAAAATATAATAAAACAAGAGTGAGCCCAACATTGACTTAACAGAAGCTCCAGAAAAAGAAAATAGAGAAGACAAAAAAACTTTTTCCCGAAAAAGGGCAAACCGAGTATCAACATAACATAAAAATCAAGGAGTGGGGGCTAGGGGTTGAGACATCAATTAGGACAATGATGGAAGGAAAGGGACACTGGAGGAGGGTGTAGTATCGGAATGCTTCATATATGAAACCATACTTGTAACAGTTTTTTTGTAACGAGTGTGCTTAAAATTTAGTTTAAGTTAAAAAATTACATCCAATACATGGCACCTCTTCATTGACAGTAGTGAAAACCAGTGTTAACGAAGAGGAGAGAGAGAGGGAAGTAGAGGCAGGTGGGTGGAAGGTGAGGTGGAAGGGAAGAGGGCATCAGAGTGACTGAGAGGGAAACTGTTGACACTGGTGACAGGAAATG
Source organism: Crocidura indochinensis (assembly GCA_004027635.1). Taxonomy (NCBI): domain Eukaryota; kingdom Metazoa; phylum Chordata; class Mammalia; order Eulipotyphla; family Soricidae; genus Crocidura; species Crocidura indochinensis. The sequence continues at coordinate 21,597 of PVKC010004696.1, forward strand.
TTCACTGGTGAAGGTTGTTGTACATTGTATGACAATAACTCAACAATGAACAACTTTATCTGTGGGAAAAACTGTATTATGAACAACCTTGTAACCATGGTGTTTAAATAAAAAAATAAAAAACCAAAATCTCCAGCACCAATCCCACCACCAGTGTAACATTCTCTCCATCATTTTCCTAGGTTCTCACCAATTCTGGCTCTTTGGCAGGTACAAATAATTTACTTATCATTGCTTGCTACAATTCAATGGTAATAAAATCATTTTAAAAAAGTCATTAAAAGAAAATTTGTGAAATCTAAAAAAAATAATTACATCCAGAGCAGGAGAGCTAGTATAGCATATAAGTTACTTGCCCTGCATACAGCTGGCCCAGGTTTATTCCCTAGCACCCTATTTGGTCCTCCAAGCCTCACAAGAACTAATCCCTAAACAAAGTGCCAACAGTGAGTTCAGAACACTGCTAAGTGTGGCTAAAAAAAAAAAACAAAAGAAAACAAAAGTGGTGTAGTACAGTCCCAGCTATTTGTTACATTAAACTTCTATTTCCTAAAAAAATAAAATAAAACAAAAAACTCAAACTTCTATTTCCTGTGAGGCAGAGGCATCATCCTCTTCCCCAACACACAAACACACATATGCACATACACACAATATCAAGGCTTATGATTTTCATAATTTAGAATAGTGTGAACATTTTGTAATATAGATATATATGTATATATATCAAGTCAGCAAATAATACACCTAAAATCAACATATTGCCATATATTACACCTCAATTTAAGTACTCTCAGACGCACACCTATATCCAATGATATTATTAATCAAGTATGAGGATAAAATACAGATTCTTTGGGGGCAGGTTGGGACGTCACACCTGGTGGTTGCTCAGGGCTAACTTCAGCTCTGTGCTCAGAGACCATTCTTAGCTAGTTCAGGGAACCATATGGGATACCGGGGACTGAACCCCAGATAGTTGCAGCAAGGCAAACACCCTACCTTATGTTCTACTGTTCCAGCCTGCCTAGAATACAAACTCCTTAGACACGAAAGCACTCTCTCTCTCTTTCTCTCTCTCTCTCATTCTCTCTCTCATAAGTGTTTTATGCTTCATTTTCTTTCCCTAAGAAGCTCCTCACCAAAAAAGAGTGAAAACTGTGTGAAAGAAGATCTCAGGCAAAAGGTTACTGAGAAACTGAGAGAAGAGGGAAGCAATGAGAAAGTCTTCGAGAATTGTGAAGAGAGATGATAGTATGATAACCACATTCTAGGCACTGAAAGCAACCCATCCAGTCTGGAATGTGTGACTCAAGAGGCAGGAATGTTGAAGGGTGTCATCAGCTGGCCCCCTGCTTTATACCATCTTAAATAAGATAATATAAGGCATAAGATTTTAAAAAATCTTCACAAGAATCATGGAGACTGGCTAAGGTGGCCGCTCTATTTAACAGTGCTGTATCTGTCCTAAATAAATGATGGTTGTGACTGAACTCAGAGTGGGGAAGGACTGAACAGGGAGGCAAAGGAAGGAACCCCCCAACTCTCATTCATCACTGGCAGGAAGAGCCCCCTTTGTATCCAAAGTGCTTCTGAGAAATCACTCAGTAGGCCAGCCCTATCCTGGTTCCCCTCCTCCATCCTGAGATTAGATGACTGAACATCACACAAACCCAAATTCCTCTTCTTAGCAAATGGTGCCCGGAAGACACAGGGCAGGTTCCAGCTGAGCCAGCTTGGCTGGTCTGGAGGAATGTATCTATTCCTGGAAATACCAGCTCTGCAGACCTAGAGATGGGGATCTAGGCCAAGAATAGGAAAACAGAACAAGGATGAAGATGGGGCGGGTGGGGGTGGGGGGAATCAGAGGCAGGCCTCTATTCTCAGGGAGTTTTCCTTGGATCTTTAGCTGTCTTCCTGAGAGTTACAATTGTTCTCCTATAGCCCACAGAAAATCTCAGCTCAGTTGTATACTCCTTTAAAATAGGGCAGAACAAAACCTATTTTCTGCTTTATTTATTCATAAGGGCTACACCCTTATGTAGGAGTTACCAGGCCTAGCCCTAGCAGTGCTTGGGGGCTCATGGGCTGCTGTGGATTGAACTCTGAGCTTGCACAAGCTAGTCACATGCTCTTGAGCTGTATCTGTGTCTTCTACTACTTAGAAGTGGAGGAGCAACAGTCTTCTGCATCTTCCACCAAGGTGACTTTCCAGAATTCTTCCAGTCTGCGTAGGGAGCTTCACTTCATTCCCAGAATCAAAGTGCTCCCAATGATTTGGCTTCAAGGAAAGATGAGGAAGGTAATATTAGAAAAGTCTGTGGGTTAGGTTTCTGTAGAACTGTACTATGTCACCATACCATATTATGTTATTAAGCAATTATAGGTGGTTGGGCTCAATCAACATTAGTAATCAAATCCAGAAAGAGGAAGACAGGTGATTTCAGAAGTGGTGAATCCAACCAGATTGAAAGGAGAGGGAATTCCATAGATGAAACCAAGGAAAGTCCCAGGAAGACTAAGGAGCTAAATGTACAGCACTGGGAAGAAAAAAAAAAGAAACCTGTGTGAAATTAACCCGATGGGATGATCCCATGAAAGTACAATGATTATATATATAATATATATATTTTTACATATATAATAGTGAGGAAAGCTTTACAAAGATTAAAGAACATTCAGCCCATATTAAGATCAAGCAAAAGTTAATTTGTAGAAAGAAGATGAGCCCCAAAACAACCCAAGTATAGTAAACTGATCTGCTGTAAGACGCATTGAAGAGCAACAAAGGGCACAGTGTATATTGAATTAATAATATCGAGGGTGGGTGAGCCACATCCTGTCTTGCTCACGGGGGATTCTTGTCTAGATAGGGGTCTCTCCTGGCAATGTTTGAGGGACCATATGTGGTGCTGGAATTGAGCCAGGAGCAGAAGCATACAAGGAGAAGCCTCAACATCAGTACTATCTTCCCAGCTCCTAAAAATAACAAAAGTTTTAATTAAACCATTTAAGGGAGTGGAAAAAGGAAAGAAAAGAAGTACTGGTATGAGAGCTAATTCTTCATCACACAAAAGAAAGTCCATAAATAATACCTAAAATTTAAGAAGTAGAATATCACTCTTTATCTTGCTAATTAAATTTTTTTAATTGTTTGCCTTTTGGGCAACACATAGCAGTGTTTAGGGATTACTCCTGACTCTGAACTCAGGAACCCTCCTGGTTTATATATGCGCACAGGGGGATTATATGGGATGCCAGTCGTTGAATACAGATCAGCCACATGCAAGGCAAGCACCCTATCTGTTGTGCTGCCGCTCCAGTTCCTATTGCTATATTTGATTTGTTTCATAGTGCTCCGTGGCTACTCCTGGTCAGAAGCTTGAAGAGGTCACTATTGGAAATGTTCAAGGGACCATGTGGTCCCAGAGATTGAATTGGAGGCTCCTATATGCAAAGTATGATCTCCAACCTTTTGAGCTAAGTTCCTGGACTGATCTGCTCATAATTTTGCTCAGGAGTTTTGTACCTAAACTTGTACTGTTTTCTTTTCTTTAAATGTCTCTTTTACTTTAGTGCCAAAATACGGGAGGTCTCAAAATAATTTGGAGCTAATGCCACCAAATGAAGAGGCACTTGTCATTAGATAAAACATATGCCAATCTAGGGACTGAAGAAAGAGTATAGAGGGTAGGGTGCTAGCCTTGCACATGGCTGACACAGGTTCTTAACGCAGATTTAATATCTGGCATCCCGTATGCCCCCCGCCCTCCAGCCACTGCCAAGACTAATTCTTGAGTACAGATCTAGGAGTAACCCCTGAGAATCTCCAGGTATTCCCCACTCTAAGAAAAAGCAATAAAATATATGCAGTCTAGGGATTGAAGTGGTAGCACAGCTGGTAAGACAGCTCCCTTGCACAGGACCACCCCAAGTTCAATCCCAAAACCTCATATCATCCCCTGAGCCTGCCAGGAGTGATCCCTGAGCATAGAACAAGGAGTAAACCCTGAGCACCACTGGATATGGCCCCAAGTCATAAACAAATATACAAACAAACATATAAAGTCAAGTACTTTATATGACATCTTTTGTAGATTGCTTGCATATTTCTTTTCTGATATATTGGTTTCTCAAAATATTCTGCAAAAAAAAAAGCAATCTTCTATCTTTTCTTTCCATGTTTTTGAGGAAAGGTTGTACTATATCACAATGTCCTAATAAAATTAAATGAGATGAACATAAACAACAATGCTATGAAAATAAATGCATGGTTTTAAATGTTTCTTCATATATCTAAGTGAGGGGAGAAATGATGAAGAAAGAACATGCATCTTTCCCAGACTTCCAAAATAGAGCAGTCCTTTCCACTACGCTTTTCTAATAACAAGAAGCCAAACAGTCAACATACATCAAAGCTTTATTTCTATACCAAGGCTACAACAAAGATGGGGAAGGAAGGGCTGGCAAGATCCTAAAAAAAGAATATATCCTTAGGAACTCATCCTAAGGAAATATTTATGCAAGGGGTTGTTCACTATCATTGTTAATCATAGATTTAAAACCAGTAACAATCTAAATATTTACCAGTGGAGAATTGAAAAAATACATCATGCTATGGTTACACAATGGAACTCTATATAATCATTTCAATGCTATAGAAGATAGGGTTGGAGAGATAGTACAGCAGGTATGGATCTTGCCTTGTTGGAAGTCTACCTAGGATTAATCCTTGGCACCCAGTTGGTCCCCTAAACACAGCCAAGAATGACCCCTGAATTCAGAGCCAGGAGTAAGCCCTGAGCACTGTTGGATGAAAGGACAATTCTCAAACACTGAAAACTATAGAACAGTATGCAGAGTGTAATGTATTAACTCTATATGTAGAAAAACAAAACTCAAAACAACCCTCAAACTGTTTCTTTTATTTCTATGTTTTCCTGAGTCATCTGAAACATTTCTTTGTCCACCCTCAGTGTTGCTCAGGTGCTACTCCTGGTTTACTCCTCAGGGGTTGTTCCTGAAGATGCATGAGAGACCATGCAGTACTGATGATCAAACTCAGGGCTCCTGCAAACAAAGAACACACTCTAGTCCATTGAACTATCTTCTTGTTCTGCCTGAAACAGATTTAGAACAAACAATATATCACAGTTAATTTGAAAAAGAAAGACTTTAGAGTATTATAAAAGTTTTGACATTCCATTGTCAGATCAAGCTGAAACTTTGACCCACTATCCTTGACTCACTAGATGTTTTAAACAAACTCTCCTGGGAGAAGATGGTTGTAAGTGAATCTATGAAGAAAAGAATCAGCGAAGTATTGTGGGTGGCTGCTCTTTCAAAAGGGCAGAAAATGAGGCAAAAAATACCTAGCTGCTTGTGAAATTCTGACATAAGATGAATAAGATTATGAAATGAATATAAAACATATTAAGGCCTAAAGAAGACAAGAAATGATAATGTGTTTGGGGGCAGACACAGCAATACTAGCACAGAACTGGTGATTATGCATATGTACGTATGTCCTTATAGTAGAATACAATATCTTTTGGCATAAATTTGTTAGTAGCAACCTGAATTTGAATCTTTGCCAAAAACCTAAGAGAATATTAGAAGTTACCAGTATGCCAATAAATATATGAATTAGTGTCTATTTAAGAATCAAAGATAAAAATTTTAAGTCTTATTTAGTAACAATTATTTTAATATTATAATAATACCACAGTAATAAATGGAGCATAAAGGAAAGAGTTTAAAACACAAAGGAAATCAAAATGTCTATAACAAATCATAAATCAAGATAAATACTACTAAAATATACATATTAATTTTTCTTTTTATCTCTATATAAATTCAATGAAAATAAAATAATATATTTATTATAGCACTTTTTTTCATTTTTCAACTGCCCATGAAGATTTTAATATCAAAGTTTGCTTTATTAGTAAGCAAGATTCTCATTGGTTTAACTATACTCTATTGTAAAGATATAGTATCATCTCAAACAACCCTCTATCACTTGAAAATTTTAGTTGCTTCTAATATTTTTAATAATAAGCAATAATTTAACAATAAATACTTCTGGGTCTGAAAGATATAGCAAATTGGGTAGGATGTACATGACTGACCTAAGTTCAATCTTTAGCACCCTATATGGTCCCCTAAAACTCCATCAGGAATAATCCTAAGTGCAGAGCCAAGAGTATTCCTTTAGCACTGGTGGGTGTGGCCCCAAAACAATAAATGCTTTTATAACTAAATCTTACATAATGCTCTGTTTTATTATGGTGAAATATTTGAAGAGAACAGCTAAGATTATGCTCCTGAGGTTTTAATACACACCACTGAACTTCCATCCAGATTGCCCCGGGATGTGCCAACATACTTCTGACAATATTTGGTTTATGAATCGTTAAATCAAAATAACTCTTAACAGGGATGGAAAAGGAGTTGTGCCATATCTGCCAGTGCTCGGGGACTCTTCCCAGGAGTGATCTCTGGTGGTGCTGTGAGGAGTGGGAGCTGTCAAAAGAGCTGTGCAGAATTAGAAAAGGAGTGGGGAGTGTCTTGATGGACTTTACAATGTAGATTATTGTTCTCAGAAATAAAATAAATGATTACAGGGTATTCTTGGGGGTTCATGAGCAAGAAGGATCCACTATCTGCAACTGGTCAGAAAATATCACCTTAGCACATTATGTTTGGTGGATATGATTTAACAGATCAAACAGAACTGAAGAGATAATGAAGTCTTCTGACCTCTGGGTTCTTGGTCATCAATTTATAGACATGCAAAGTTGAACGTCCCCTCAAAATTTACCTGGTTTCAGTTGACCATTTTTTACATGTAAGGATACCTATAAACAACTTGATAAAGGTGACAGCAATGATGCTTACCCACATACATCAGCATTCTTACAAAATTCTGTTTTATAGTATGAGATCTCTAAGTTGGAAAAATATTCATATTGATAAAATATCTTTGGTATTTAATAGATTAGTGTTTGTGTTTTTCATAGGGTAGGCCTGGATTCAATTTTTGGCATCACACGGGCCCGTGATTCTACCCCAGAAGTTGCCCCTGAGTATCACTAATTATGGCAAAAGAGAGAGAGAGAGAGAGAGAGAGAGAGAGAGAGAGAGAGAGACAGAAGTCAAATATTCAGTATAGTAAAAAGTAGCCTTTATTTTAAAACAAACAAAAAATCTTTAAATGTCAAGATAATTGGTATTATTTAGCTTAAAATAAGTCATATATATATATATATATTTTGTTTGTTTGTTTGTTTTTGGGTCTCACCCAGCAGTGCTCAGGGGTTACTCCTGGCTCCATGCTCAGAAATTGCTCCTGGCAGGCACGGGGGACCATATGGGGCACCGGGATTCGAACCGATGACCTTTTGCATGAAAGGCAAACGCCTTACCTCCATGCTATCTCCTGGGCCCCAAGTCTTAAATTTTAAATGTGTCCTTTTATTAGTTTTCCTTAAGTTAATCCATTTGGAAGTGAAGTTTTTTTGTACTTAGCTACACATATATTAGTCTTTCCAGTTTCTAATCCACCTGCATAACAAAGCATTTTTTATTTTCTGGAATAAATATAATATATTTTATCCAGTGGCCTTTCAAAATTCTAATTCCACTTTCTTTTGTTCCTTTTTCTTCTTGTCAAACTATAATTCCCATTAATTAGTGTTACCCAAGCAACTCGTTCTAACATGATTAACCAAACTCTGCAACATCCTCCGAGTACCATATAACCACAAGTAACTCATACCAGTATATTTAATGGAAGTGTTGCTTGCAAGCTGTCAAAAGAGCAAATAACAGCATACTAAAGCTTTTCTGCTTTGAATACATACTTTATCTGTATCAAGGGTTTACTTAAGAAAGGTTTCTATTCCCTTGGCTTTCTCTGACTATGTAAATGAACAAGTAAAATCCATGCTATGGTCACAAATAAACCATGAGCCATTTTAATCCCATTTGCTTGGAGGTCATGGGAGATCATACACAGCCACTTCCTCATAGCAGAGCAAACCTTATTTTCAAGACTTGAAAATGTTATTGGGAACCCCTAAGGTATAAACAAGAGCTGTATCAAAGGGAAAGGACATGTTACTGCTACCATGTACAACACACTTTACATATGTGTCAGCCAAAGGTAGGTTCTCAGGACAGAGCAAAATATGGAGATAGTGGAGTATCCTTCCTTTTTTTTTTGTTTTTTTTTGTTTTTGTTTTTGTTTTTGGGTCACACACACCCAGCAGAGCTCAGGGGTTACTCCTGGCTCCATGTCCAGAAATCGCTCCTGGTAGGCATGGGGGACCATATGGAATGCCTGAATTTGGACCAATGACCTTCTGCATGAAAGGCAAACGAATTACCTCCATGCTATCTCTCCGACCCCTGGAATATCCTTCCTGCTCAGCTTCTCCAATATCTTACCCTGCAACCCAAAGGCTGTGTCTTCAAAGGACCTTCTTTGACCCTCTTTGAATGATGTCTCCTAATTCCTTTAGTCATTCAACTCTCTCTAGCAAGGTGATGGGCTTCAGAGATAACCACATCACCTGCACTGAGCCAATCATTCTTCCACTGGCCTTTTAAGGTAGATGCCACCTTCTACTGGAATTGCTTTTCTCTTAGAATGGTTACAAAGATTAAGCAAGTATGGTTGCATTTTCTAATTCATGTTTTTCCCCTTCTAACTCCCTCCATCTCATACCACACACATATCTCCCAAAATCCTCCATGTAAGAAATGGCTCTTTATCTCAAGGCAAGATGAAACCAACACCCGGAAAAAGAGGATGGCAGGAAACAGCCCCTTTGAGCAGTATGTGGAAGCCAAACTCCAGTCTAGATTCTGTTTACTCTAGCAAGGGCTATCTTTAGCCTGAAGAAGGGACCTCATTTTTTTTTTCAAATAAAAGCTTTGCCAGCTGAACTCTTCCTGATACTCCATAAGTCTCTACATATATTAGGTGAGTGATAACATCAGGGGTGCTTCAGAATTTTCCCCAATCTTCCAGTTACAGTCACCACTACATTCCTTTTTCATCTCTGCTGGCTTCAGTTTGCTTTTTTGTTACTTGCAGCCGAAGAAGTTCTAGCAGCAAACCTGGGTTGATTTAGGCTGTTTTAGAACCTGTTTCATTTTAAACTTAAATGAGCTTAAACTTAAACTTCCCATGACCCATTGTCTTTCAACTCTTGTCAGTCACAGAATAATGAATATTTTTCTTTTTCTTTCTTAGAGACTTAGATCACTTTCATGCACCTTTAGATCAGAGAAATCCAGTTCAGTCTAATAATGTGATTGCTGTTTTCTTATTATAATGAATACTCATATTTTCTCCAACACTTGATCATTGTTCTGCTGCTGAGCCCAGTAGCATAGTTTGCTCTCTAAATACTGTTCTGTTTTATTTTTTTAAAATACTTTTTATATTATTGTATTTCCTTGGAGGGTGTTTGCCACACCCAGTGGTGCTCAGGGGTTATTCCTGGATCCCACTCATACATGGGGAACCATATGGGATGCTGGGTGATTGAACCTGGGTCCATCCAGGGGTGGCTGTGTGCAAGGTAAACACCCTACTGCTGTGCTATTGTTCCAGCCCCAACTATTCCTGCTTTAACTGACGTATCCATTGCTTATTTCTCCTCACAAACCTTGGTGTGTTTTTGTTGTTTATGTCTGGTTTTCGTTGTTTGGTAAGGAGTGGATTACTCACCCTCTTTGGTATCTGTCTAACTCATGGAGAACTGTGTGGTCACAGTATTCAAACACCAAATGAAGCTTCCTCTTCCTTCTAAAAACTTCAATAAGGTTGACAAGATTGGGATGCTTGAGTTGCTGCAAACATGAAAGACAAAGGGATCAAATGTGAGCTATAAAAGACACTTTCTTATATTTTGAGCCAGTGACAAAAAGATGCTTGTTCTTTAGAGACTTTCTGTCTTGGAATAAAGGAGACCACATGTAATATTTATTATTTTGCCTTATAAGCCATTTGTTATTAACTTTTTAAATATTTATTTTTTGGGGGAAAATTATTTTTAAATTATTTATTTATTTATTTATTTAGGTTTTGGGGCCACACCCAACAGTGCTCAGGGGTAACTCCTGGCCCTGTGCTCAGAAATTGCTCCTGGCAGGCTTGGGGAACAACATGGGATGCCAGGACTCAAATCCAGGGTCTGTCTTGGGTCAGCCACTTGCAAAGCAAACACCCTACCGCTGTGCTATCGCTCTGGCCCCTGTTAGTAACTTTTAATTAAAATCCAAGTACTTGGTGAAGAGAATATGAGAATACTGGAAGAGAAAGAAAAAAAGGTTTGGTGTTCTGACCACACTCTGCAGTACTCAGAACTTATTCCTGAATCTTTGTTTAGAGAGAACTTCTGGATGAGTTGAGGGACTCTTTAGGGTATCACGGACCAAACCTGGGTTGGCTACATACAAGACAAGTATCTATCTGCTGTATTACTCTGGTCAAGATTTTTTATTAATATCAACTCATCCTTTAATACTGATTAAATATCTCTTCCTAATACATTCTCTCCTGCCACTCTCTGACTTGGTGCTACTGTGTGGTTGATAGCCCCATGGAAAGATTATTCATAATCATTGGTCAATTAATTATTTAAAGTCTTTTACTGTCAACAGATAGATGCAAAAGATCTACAGAATCGGAAACATGGCATCAGGATCTGAGCTCTCTTATTTATTTAAAATTAAATTTATGGGGGCTGGAGCAATAGCACAGCAGGGAGGGCATTTGCATTGCACGCAGCTGACCCGGGTTTGAGCCCCAGCATCTTATATCATACCACTGCCAGGAGAGGTGATTTATGAATCCAGAGCCAGGAATAGCCCCTGAGTGCTGCTGGGTATGGTCCCCCAAATTAAATTTATGGACCCCCAGTACAGACTCACACACATGATAGGTATTCAATAATTGGTTGTGAATGAATCGTTATTCCGGTTTCCAAGGCTTACCATTCTAAAAAAGAGAACAATGAGTGCTGAGTGACAGATATGCCTGGAAGCATGTATCTAAAAAGGGGGGCTGGAATGAATGTTGGCTATGTGCTTAGCTTTCTGGCCCTTCATAACCCTTGAAAAATATCACATAATTAAACTGATCATTTTGATAAAATAGAATGTTTAACTTTCTTCAGGAAACAGTACAGAGAATAAAATAGGAAACCATAAAAGGCTTTTTACGGTATCGTCTCAAAAGTCAGGCATGACTTCTGCTCATTCTAGCAGTCAAAGAAAAATCACAAGACACACCCAAATTCAGCCTTGCAGAAAGGGAAGGCCCATCCATCCTCACTGAATTTATTCCCCCACAAGCTCCCTAATCACTCCCACCTAGATTACTCAGTCAAGCCATAGAACCATGAGAAATAGCAAATCTTTTTGTTTGTTTGTTTTATTTTGTTTTTATTTTTTGTTTGTGGGCAATATCCAGCAGTACTCAGGTATGTTTTCCTGGCTCTGCACTCAGGAATTACTTCTGGTGGTGCTTGGGGACCATATGGGATGTCAAGGATTGAACCAGAGCAAGGCAAGCACCCAAATCCACTGTGCTACTGCTCTGGTTCCCAAAACAAACCTTTTATTGTTTTTAAACTACTCAAATGAATAGGCCAATTCATTAACTAATGCAAGCAACAGATGCAATGGATAATTTTGTCATATAATCAGCAGGGGGAAATGTGAGAACTACAGACGCCCAGGTGCCATCCCTAGAGAGCCTGACTGGGTCTCAGTCTGGTGCCAGGTATCTGCTTGAATTGGTCTGTGGGTGATGCTGGTAATCAAACTCAGGATCTCACATATGCAACATGAACCGAACTGGCCACTGAACTAATCCCCTGGCTCCAGACATCTGTTTTGGTCTCATGATTCTCTAGATGGTCCAATATTAATCACAGGTAAATAGATATAAAGAGGTGCAGGGAAAAATAGACCTGGAAGCTCTGAACTGCATCCTGTAGTATCCTGTATTTCTGAGTAAAATACTGATAAATATTGCCCCTATCTTTTTCTCTTGCTTGAAAAATCCCTCTGTATATTCAAGGTGTGAAGTTCAGACACCACTCTTAAGGAAACAAGCATCAAATTGCTAGAATCCTACATAGCCCCTGAGTTACACAGGGGCCAAAAGAGCAAATGACACTCAGAGACAGAAACCTTCCCAGTTATGGTTACTGAGTCTTTTCAGCTTGAACTGACATTTTCCAAAGTAGGATAGCACTCTCTTAAAACAGGACTGATGCAGATGTGTCTCAAGCAAAAAGTCAACAACTGAGTTCAAAAAGATAAAAAGAATGACTTCACGACAGAATCAGCAAAAGGCAGAGGTTTTCTTTCAGACCTTAAAATGACCTCTCCCTGTAAGGCCAACCTTTGAGATGTTTTTAATTTTTCATATTTTCTATATTGGTCCCACATCTCCAGCCAATTCTTTCAGCAAAAGTACAAATGAGACAGTTATACCAAAACGAGTGCCACCATGCCATGCCAAGTTTTCCAGTTAGGTGCCACCCAGAGCGATCACCATGGGGCTGTACTATCATAGGCCAATCCCAAAGGTCCTCTCAAATTTCATCCCAGCCTCTTCTCTCACTCATGTTCACCCAGACAGGCCAAATTCCCCATTTCCTTTCATTACAAGGCCTCTCACCTAGTCTCTTCTAAGTGGTTGTTAGGTTTAGTTTCACTTATTTTGTGTTCTGGGCTAACTCCTAATTCTGTGTTCAGGGATCACTCCTGGGAGTATTCAGAGGACAATATGTGGTGTCAGGGTTGGCCGGGTGCAAAGGCAGTGTCTTTCCCTCTGTCTGATCACTCTTGCTTCACCTTAGGCCTTTCTGAAGTAAGTTCTGCCTTGGGAAGTCACACTCTCTGGTAGGCCTTCACTATCCTCTATCCTCTATCGTCCCAATCATTTGGCAGGACCAGGGTAAAGAGCATTGTCACAGGTATCCAGTGAGCTAAATGGGACTTAAATATTATATTACACCCTTCATTTCCTTACTCTCCATTATTTGATAGCCTAGAATTCATGAAAGTAGGATATTGTATTCAAATAAGTCTTTCCAACTGATTACTGTAAGTCAAGTCACTAGCTTCTTAGTCTATTTTTTGTTTGCTTTGGTTTTGGTTTTGGGCCACACCCTACAGATCTCAGTGGTTACTACTGGTTCTGCACTCAGAAATTGCTCTTGGCAGGCTCAAGGAACCATATGGGAAGCTGGGAATTGCTGGTCTGTCCTGGGTCAGCTGTCTGCAAAGTAAATGCCCTACTACTGTGCTATCTCTCTAGCCCCTCAGCTTTATTTTTAAATCACTAACTTTTCTAGGCCTCAGACTTCCCTCTGTGAGGTGATGAAGCTCAGGACTACTGTTGTAACATCTTTAC
>PVKC010004697.1:0-35036 GCA_004027635.1 Crocidura indochinensis
TAATCTTCTCTATATCGTTCCAATTTTAGTATATGTGCTACCGAAGCAAATACTGATTGTTTATTTTTATTGTATTTAACAATTTAATTTTGGATTTTCTATGACATCTACAAAGAGAGAAGTCATGAAAATAAGAGAGATAAAAACCAATGAACTTTAAAAGTTTATATTCTTGTGTTATAGTTCTTTCTTATAGGAAAATATGTTTCATAATTGTTCTGAAATCTTGACCTGTGCACAAAATCAAGGGAAAAATGTCATGATAATTTTTATATGGACACACTGAATCTATATAGTTGTTTTGGTAGAATGGCCATTTTAAAAGTCTATCCTTCTAATCTGTGAATTGTGAGTTTACATTTCCATTTATTTTCTTCTATTCCTTATAATAGTGACTCAGAGTCTTTTTTAGTATAAGTCCTTGACTTATTTTGTTAAATTGATTCCCAGGTACTAGATTTTAGGGCCACTACTGTGAATTACTTTGTTAAAAATTTCTCAGGCACGGAGAGATAGCACAGTGGCATTTGCCTTGCAAGTAGCTGATCCAGGACCAAAGGTGCTTGGTTCAAATCCCAGTGTCCCATATGGTCCCCTGTGCCTGCCAGGAGCTATTTCTGAGCAGACAGTCAGAAGTATCCCCTGAGCACCGCCAGGTGTGGCCAAAAAACAAACAAACAAAAAAAGTAAATAAAAAAAAATTTCTCTGTTTTTGGACCGGAGTGTTAGTACAGTGGTAGGGCATTTGCCTTTCATGCAGCTGACCCAGGATGGACATGGGTTCCATCCCCAGTATCCCATATGGTCCCTGAAGCCAGGAATGATTTCTGAGAGCAAGGCCAGGAATAACCACTAAGCATCACTTGGTGTGGCCCAAAAACCAATAATAATAATAATAATAATAATAATAATAATAATAATAATAGTAATAATTCTCTATTCTACTTCATACAAAATCCATATACAGAAATCTATGGTTATTTTTGTTTGCTCATAGATGTCACTTTCATATATATGTTGAGTGTTTTTAAAAGTTTAGTTAGAACTCTACAGAATATTGACTTTGGCAGTATCTTCAGTACACTCAATCTACTAGCCAAGAAGACAGAGCACAAAAACAAATGAAATCACATTAAATTAATAAGCTTTTGCACTGCAAAAGAAACAAAGGAATATGGTACAAAGATGCTCTGCTGACTGGAAGAAAATATTTTCTCACTATATACTTGACAAAGAGATACATCTAGAATATGCAAAGCAGTCACATAACAACAAAAAAAAACTCAAACTACCTCATTCAAAAAGGAAAAAAAAAATAAAGGAAGGGCCAAAGTGATAGCACAGCAGAAGGGCATTTGCCTTGCATGCAGCTGACCTGGGAAGGACCTGGGTTCAATTGCCAACATCCCATGTGGTCCTCTGAGCCTCCCAGGAGCGATTTCTGAGCAAAGAATCAGAAGTAACCCCTGAGCACTGCCAAGTGTGACCAAAACACACACATACACACACACACACACACACACACAAACACACAAATATAAAATCAGATTTTAAAAAATGGAGAGAAATGTTAAATTAACATGTCCTGAGATAAGATATACAGATGAACAACAGGTATGTGGAAAAAGGACTCTTCATAGCTTTTCATCAGGTAATCAAAAGCATTAAGTATCACATCTCATCAGTGAAATGAACACACATAAAATAGAGTATAAACACAACTTGCACTAGTGAAGATGTGGGGGAAATGGAATACTCCATTCACTGTTAATGGAAATGTCATCGAATTCAACCTCTATGGGAAACGAACTGAGTTTTGTGTGCTACAGCAGTATCACTAAGTGACATTTATACAAATTACCACAAAAATGTTATATTGAAAACATATTTAAACTGCTATTTTTCTAACATTTCAAAAGCCAAGATATGCAAACAATACAAGTACCCAGAAACAAATAAGACAAACTGTATGCAAGTGTATAATGGAATAGTATTCAGCTATAAGAAAAATAAAAAGGGGGCCCGGGATATAGCATGGAGGTAAGGCGTTTGCCTTTCATGCAAAAGGCCATCGGTTTAAATCCCGGTGCCCCATATGGTCCCCTGTGCCTGCCAGGAGCAATTTCTGAGCATGGAGCCAGGAGTGACCCCTGAGCACTGCTGGGTGTGACCCAAAAACCAAAAAAAAAAAAAAAAAAAGAAAGAAAAAGAAAACCATGCAATTTGTTGCTACACATATAGAACTAGAGGTTATTAAATATAGTGAAAGAGGGGGGATAAAGAGACAATATGGAATAAGTTCAGGATAATTAATTTAATATGCAGTATACAAAAATAGAATATTGAAACCTATAATCTATATATAATAGACCCTAATTGCTGACCTTCAGAACGATGTTTGACAAAGTCAGGGGAATGTGAGAAGAACTTGAGATTTGGGCATGACTATCTTTGGATCATACATTATTCAGTTATAAAAGAATAAATGACACCGAACTCAGCACTCTGACCATACAAATAGGGTGAGAGGTAACTTGATAATAAGATTGTATGCCTTATTACTGAAAGACCAGCTCCTTTAAAAATGTAATTAAAAGGTTGGAGAGGTAGAGCATAGGACATGCCATGCATGAGGCAAACCTGAGTTCAATTCCCAATACCGCATATGGTTCCCCAAGCACTGCCAGGAGTGATTCATGAATATGACTG
The DNA here is from genome assembly GCA_004027635.1 of Crocidura indochinensis. Classification (NCBI taxonomy): domain Eukaryota; kingdom Metazoa; phylum Chordata; class Mammalia; order Eulipotyphla; family Soricidae; genus Crocidura; species Crocidura indochinensis. The sequence continues at coordinate 2,710 of PVKC010004697.1, forward strand.
GGTATGGCCCAGAAACAAACAAAAAACTTAAATGCAATTGAAATAATTTGTTGAATCTCTCTAAGACTTAGTATGTATTCAAATTTCTTTCTAAATTTGAGTTCTAACTTTTTCTATGAAAGGAAACATTTTCCCCTTCCAGAAATTGAGTGCCTTCAAAAAGTACAAAACCTTGTCAACTAGAATATATTTACAATATTTATGCATAAATGTATTTACATGAAAACACATATTTGCCACCAACATCTGTATTTATCTAAATATTCTTTTATATATAGGAAATGACCCACAACAAATAATATCTGAGCCACAAATGTTTGATCTTAAAAAATGAATTTTACTAATGAACTTAAATTGGTGTCCTTAAGATAATAAAATTTACAAAAGCATTTTAGCTGGTAAAGCTCTTGCCTTACATGTGATCTGAGCGCATTTCAATTCCTGGCACTGCATACATACGGTCCTTGAGCAACACTGGAAGTGATTTCTAAGCACAGAGCTAGAATCAAGTATGCATTGTGCACTGCTAGTTGTGATCCAAACTACCTTTTTTCTGGCAAAATAGATATTTCCAAAAGAGTAGGAATTGAGCACTGCCTAACAAGTATGAAGGTCAGAGTTCAATTTCTAGCAACATTTTCCCACTCCAATGAAAAGTGTAATCCTGATAGCAAGGCCCTTTGGAATCCCTGAAACGATAACGAAAGTGCACAACTTCAAGCAAGCCACACAGCCAAGCATCAACTTCCTACCATGAAATAGTAACAAAAGAGAAATGAAATAAAATATATAATTTATCTATAATTAATTTAATTTTGATAAATTGTATTTCCATTAAGTTATAGGTTATCAGGGCTGATATATCATAATTTTATGTGCCTCTAAAGATGATTTGTAGTGAAAGATTGTATGTAAAGATTAAAATAGCAATAATAATTAAGTTATATATAGAGTCATACTCCTGCATGAAATTTATGTAATAGATTTCTAACAATCTAATTCTAATTCTGTTTGGTATTTGTGGGGTGGAGTGGGCAGAAGGGTTAAGAGTTAAACCCTCACATATACATTAAACCCACTCCCACTGAGCTGTCTGCACAGTTCTTTGTACATTTGATCATGTTACTGTTTAGCCACAAACATTACTGGCCTTTAATTGGTCATAAGTTAAAATTTATATTCTTTTTTTTCTTTATTTATTTTGGCACACAAAACAGGCTACTCTATTTCCGTAGTCAGGAACCAATCTAGGCAGTGCTCAGCAAGGGATAGAGGATCAAACCAGGGTTGGCCTCATGTGAGACAAACAACCTACCCACTAATTTATCTCTCTGCCTCCTAAAGTTTATATCCTTGATACATGCTGATTTTTGAAAAATGATTTAAATAGTTTTTATGAGCAAAATACTTTGATGGATAAATAAATACCTAAAATAAAATTTTAGTTTTTCATTTTAATACTTAAAGCCAATTTTAAAAGGAAGAAAACACTACTGTAAATAAAAAGGTATCATAAACCAAATATGTAATTTTAATTTTTAAACAATATTCAAGCTAGTTACTATAGCTTACTACTGAAATGCAATTTAATCATAAGGTGAATATATATAAATATAAACTATTTTAGTGGTTTGGATATTTTCATTACAGGCATTCTCCTTTTACTTATTGAACTTGTTCAACTTGCTATAACTTGTCATGGAGCACATGAGCTATAATCCTGAAATTATATTTCTGAAGTTTGAGTTTTATTTACTCTTCTAAAGATTTTTCCTTGAGTAATTTAAGGCCATTTTTATAGCCAAAATATTCATAATTAAGACAGTTGTTTGAAATTTTACATTGGAAAGTATCATAGAATAATAATATAGTTTTAATAATGAAGGGAGATTAACTAGGCAAATGTTAAGTGGAACAATCACAGGGAGACAAAAAGGGAAATTTTTGAAAAATATTTCTCAACCATGTGAAGACCCAACCTATTTCCAGAAGAGCAGAGATGTAACGCAGAGGAAACATACCGTTGTAGCCTATTATTTTGTCTCCCTACAAATGAATTCTCTGCAAGTTTTTCCAAGAATCAATTAATCTCTTTCACAGTGTTCACTTCTTTTCTCCTCTTGTCCATTTCTCTTGACAGTTCTAATTTCTATTCCTTCATTCTATATCACATCATAATCAGACAATTCCTCATCAGTGAAGTGTTTTGTATTCTGGTAAAAATGAAAGTAGTATCTTCAGACTTATGGCTTTATCTATACCTATAAATTTTATTTGAATTTAATGTTACTTAACTATAATTTCTAACTATCCAATGATAACTGTCAATGAGTAAAGGTTTAAATATTAATCTGGGAAAATGCTTTTAAACTTAAGAGGAAATATTTATGTAATACACACATACATAGGCACACAGAGAAACATACAAACACACAGTACATACTTACACACATGTCTCTCCCCCTAACTCTTCATCTCATAAGAGAGCATCTGATGTAAAAGCATGAGCAGATTATTAAGAGCTTAACTTTGGCATTAATAATTCCAATTTAAGACTCTAGGCAAGTAATTAAGATTAATGACAGAAGTCATCCTCTTTTCCCAATATAACACTTCTTCCCATCTCTTCAATTCCCGCTCCACCTACCCTTCTACGCTCATTTCAGGCTATAAAAGCTGAGGTCCTGAACCCTTAATCCTGTTATCTGCTGCCTTTTGTATCTGAGATTAACCAAGTAGACATTACCAAATTTACAACCAACAGCTCTGGCAGCTGCCCTACTTTAAGCAGTAAATGAGAAAGGAACTAATCTGGTTAAGAGCACAGAACTAGTTCATTAATCTGGATTCAGAGGGCAGATAAAGCCATCACCCCTCTTCTGGAAAGCAGAGGCTGAATTCAATTGTCAGTCCTCTTCTCACTGCCTGAAAAAGTGAACACCTCTGTAAACTGGATTAATGAGTCACTTAGGCTCTATGCACAGCCTGCATAGAGTTTGACATTTTAATGCATGATTTCATTGGGGCAAATAGAGATCTCGCTAAGTAATTCTAATCACTAAAAACAATTCTTGGATCAGAAATAAAAAAGTGTAAACCTATTGTGATTTGTGAACAAAATGAGACACACCAAAAAAATTCTTATAAAGGGATAAATAAAAATTATAAGCATTCATCTATTCAGAATTCAACCTAGAGAAAATTGATTGTGTCATGCTTTTATAATTTAGAAAATGCTTAATAGATTTAATTAAAAATTAATCATCATCTAAGAATGATAAATATTGGCTCCATATAAATAATAGTATTATATATTAACATCCTTAGCTATATCTTTATGAGTAATAATTCAAATTTGTCAAATTTTAGAATTCTTCTGAAGACTTAATCTTCTTAGTAATTCAGCTTCAGGAGTGAGTCACAAAGTAAATCCATAAATCATAATAACAAAAAACTTTCAAAGTGCACAAAATCAAAATGATGCATCTCCTAAGAATCACTAGTCTAATAATCTATTCATCAGTAATTCCTTCTTTTTTAATCAATTATAATAAGCTATAAGGGACATTAATACAAATAGCCCCCATTCATTTAACAACTATGCAATTTATGGTGAATCATTTTTTGGCAAAGGGAATCATAACCAGACTTAGTCTTGGTCCTGCTCACTCAGTTTTGGGAACCTTAAGGTCTACTGACTAGATGAAGCCTAGTTATATCAGATAGCAAGTACAAAGAGAAGCTGTATAACTAAAACTTAAAAATCATTCATGGAGAATATGGTATAAAGCCAATTAACAGAGATGCTAGGTTTTTAGCAAGATATTTAAGAGGAAAAGTCATATACGCTCTTACAGACATGTTAACAAAATATAGGTGGGAGACCAGAATTGTCAAAAAGTGATGCACCCAATGATGATGGTAACACAGAAAGTTTACACTCTGTCAAGAAAAAAAATGTTAGAAGTGAGTAAAACATAATATTAAAGGATAAACCTTAGGGATGGAGATACTATACAATATGTAGGATGTTTGCCTTGTACAAAGATTACTTGGGTTTGATCCCTGGCACTATATATTGTTCTCTGAGCACTGCCAGGTGTGATCCATGGGTACAGCCAGGAGTAAGCCCTGAACACCACTGGAAGCCTAAAACCTCCTTTATCCCCCCAACAAACCAAAAAAAAGGCAAACTTATAAAGTAACCAATATCATAAGCCAAAAGAAGGAAGAACATATTAGAGAAATATAATTTGAAAAGTAATCATCATTTTAATTTTTATCTGTACATTATGCATAGATGTGTTATTTGTACTTTTACTGAAATACTTTTCATAAATTTACTTTCAGGAAAATAAGATATGACTGGTATAATATATATGACATGCAAATAACTGCAATTCCATATAATCTTTGTGTGTAGCAGCTTTCCACTATGATATACCTTTGTGCTATTTAAATAAAATATTCTAAATGCTTAGTGCATGGAAATGACTGTAGCAGAAAATGAATTGTGTGAAAAAATAGTGTTTGATTTTAACCAAGACACCAGAGATCTCTAATTCTGATTTTAAATTAAAATGTCCTTCATACTAAAAATTTATGAAAAAACTACATCTATGTACATTTTCAGTACATAGACATGTTTGTTAACCATTATTGGAGTTTAAGAAATCAAAAGTACCTTTTTTCACATTTTAAAGTAATTTTTCTAAAGAGAATAATGAAGTATATGAGAGAATAAAATAATTTTAGAAAAAGAAATTGCAAATCCTACTTTCAATTTCCTTAGTTAAAAAAGCATAAAGGAGGCGGGAGAATTTTCTTGTAATCCTCTCAAATAAAGTGATGGATCTTTCATTAAAATCAGATAAATAAAATGGCAAAGAACTATGGTATTCTTTCCTATCCTCTATCACAAAGTTTTAAAAATAAATAATCTAGGGGCCAGAGAGAGAGAATGTTGGAGAAGGGAAGTGTTGATAGGTAAAATCCATGTACTAGGTACCTTTAAAGGAAACAAGGGAGGAAAAAAAGAAGACAACTATAAAAAGAACATAAGTTCTTAATGTAATTAACTTAGCTTCACTGAAATTCTTTAAGCACCAGTGCAGTTTATTGAATGATGAAGTTTTCTAGTCCTAAGAAAGGCTTGTGTTGTCACTTTCTTTTACATGACAAAGGTACAGGTACTTCTATAGATGAGGAAGCCAAATTTTATCAATGAAAAAAACTTCAATACCATAGAATCTTGACCAGCCTTTGAAGTGTAGCCAACCCTACTTTCTCACCTATAATGTTATGACCCTTGAGTGCACACAATAATGTTTCTGGCATTATTTCCAATGAAAACTACACAAATGACTGTGTTACTGTGTTAGTTTTCAACTGATGGTAGAGAGGGAAGTCTTTTCAAAAGAAACAAAAATTCCTTTCATGTGTAATACTTATTTTTGACTTATAATTTTATTTTAACGTTAATTTATGAGTATAAGATGTTTATAAATGGAAGGGGAAATGTTGTTTTCTAAATTTTGCATTTTGTTTGTCTAGAACGTTTGATTCATCTCAAAAGAATAAAATCTGGTTGCATCCCATCACCAGGAAATAAGCGGCTTTATAATACACATTTCAAAACAACATCTCCCCAGTTGTGATAAAAATACAAAGCGAATGTATTTTCAGGGGTGTAACCACAACTATGGCAGTCTATGAATTGATATCTGCAACTGGGGACTGAGATACAGCGGTCTGAAGGTTAACATAACCTCAATTATAGCCAAGAAACTCCTTGGAGATTTAATTGGTTTATGGAACAACTCCAAAAGTGGTACTGAGTTTTCTTTTTTCTTTGCTTTTCTACTTCCCTACCTCTCTCTATTTAGCACAAAAAAAAAAAAAAAAAAGGAGAATGTATGGTAATGCATCATTTATAAATTACCTTGTTATTGCAAAAAAACAAAACACTAGCTTTGAAAACCAAACACACTCCTGCTGCGGTCTCCAGCATGTTTGATGGAGGTCCTTCAAAAGAGTTCAGGGGCTTCATGGTGGCTGTTTACGTGGAGATTTCGATCTGGACCTGCTGTCCCCTGTCACTCCCTGGAAACTTAGAGGCAGATGTTACAGCACTAAGTTGTCTCTGAAGTGGCTTTCTGTCCTGTCTCCCCACCGCAGTGGAGTCAAACTGCATTAGATCTCTTCATTTGTGCCTAAGGCAAGTTTGGGAGTGCAGCTGTGTCCAACCCGGCTCCTACCTTTGGTGTTTCAGGCCTCCAGGCTGCGTGTGCGAGACCAAAACCATTCTGCTGTTCTCAACTACCTCCTCTGACAATCCTGCTGCTCGCTGTGAGCTTTCTCAGGCAAGGCCACTGCTGCAAACAGATGTCAGAGACTACCTGCTAGCAAACACCTGGATGCGCGACCCTAACCTCGTACTGGCGCTGAAACATTCATGACTCAGAGGGGTTGGCAGCCACCATCAAAGGCCTGGCGGGGCCGGCATGCAACCCTGCAGACCCTGACATCTCTGCAGGAGCTGGCGGCTGGGTAAGGTAGAGGGGCTAGAGGGACAGAGCAAGAGACACTTTCTCCAGCCTCTTTGATAGTTTATGCCAGAACTTCAACTACTTGATCAAGGACTTCAATTCAACAGTGAAGTCTTCTGCAAATGAGCCCGGTGCGGCCTCCTAACCATAAAAGGAGGCCATTTGGCTTGAAATTCAGCGTGACGGAACTTGTTGAGTAAATGTGCGTGACTTGGGTTTATTTCCCCGTGCCTTGATTTGTTTATTAAACTAAACTCTCCTATGGCAGAATCCGCAATAAACTATTTATAAATTAATGGCAAGACTGTTTCCAAGGTAGAAAACATGCTGATGAGGAGGCAGAGATTCTATTATTTTGCAACCATCAGCCATAGAACAAAAACAAATTGTGTTTTATTGTCTTTCAAGACGGGTAACAAAGTTCTCCCAGTCCTTTTCTTTGTTTCCTCCTCTTTTAGATAGAAAAAAGACTATTTAGAAATAAAAATAAATTCTCTTTTATGTCTTAACACTATAAGTCCTACTGCATCTATTTTCAAGGACTAGAAACTTTTTTCTGTCTTCCTACTTTCTATACATAGACAATTATAAGCACATAGAAACAAAATATGTATTTGTTATGTCACTATATAAATAGTTCATACAAAACATATCCAATAATAAACACACAAAGTCTATATGACTTGCAGGAAAATAAAATTGTTTGCAGAAAAAATTCACTAATTATTAAGGATGTTTCTTTGCAAAAGACTGACCTTAAAAAGCTAATCACATTTGCCCTAATAAATTATTTAAACGTTTTTAGGGATTATCAATGTATCTAACCGAAACTGAGATGACTATTTGAAATTTTCCTAATCTTTAATGGCAGTCTGTAATATTAAAATAAGCAGTTTCAAAAGACAATAGCCATCTCTACTATACATACTGTATGTATATTCTAATTGAGAGAATATACATGTATAAAGTATAGCTGACTATAGGATTATATATACTATATATAAGTACCACTCCTAGGGATATACCCTAGGAACACAGAAACACAATATGTAATTGTCCTCTATACCCTATATTTATCACAGCACTGTTTAAAACAGCCAGAATCTGAAGAAAATCCAGCTGCCCAACAATAGATGAATGGCTAAAGAACCCATGTTACATTTACACAATGGAATACTATACAGCTATTAGGAAAAATAAAGTAATACAATTTGCCTACACATGGATGGAGATAGATATTATTATGCTAAGTGTAATGAGTCAGAAGGAGAGGGACAGACATAAAATAGTCTCACTCATCTACAGTACATAAGAAGAACAAAAGATAGTATGGTAGCAATATTCATAAAGAATAGATGAAGCTTGCTACAAAGAGCAGTGAGTTCAGCTACAGGACTAACTACAATGACAACTACATTAACAATGATAGTGTAGGAGAGAGGCAGAATGCCTGTCTGGGAGACAGGCAGGGGTTGGATTGGGAGAGACGAGGGGGGACATAGGGGAAAGATCGCATTGATGAAGGGTTGTGTATATTCTATGACTGAAATCTCAGTATGAACATTTTTGTAAACACAGTGATTTAATAAATTTTTAAAACATAAGTAAATAATTTAGCAAAATGTAATAATTGTGCTAAAATGAGATGGCAGAAAGAAATGGTAAGATTTGATGGTTCCTAGCTTTATCATACTAATGTCAGTTAACTGTTGCAGTTCATACCATGAGAGAAACGTTTCATGAATGCCATACTGAGGTATTAACAGTGGCTTGAAATAAGTGAAAGAGTACGAAATATATATAATAAAGTATATAGCTTATATATATATAATACTGTTGTTGTATAACATATACAATATACTATATATAGCTATATAATATATATTTAGAAAGAGAATTATGTAGTGAAAACTTAAACTACTAATCGACTTTCTTTTTTGTTTGTTTGTTTGTTTTTTGGGGTTACACCTGGCAGTACTCAGGGGCTACTCCTGGTTCTATGCTCAGAATTCACAACCAGCAGGCTCGGGGGACCATATGGGATGCCCAGGTTCGAACCACCGTCCTTCTGCATGCAAGGCAAATGCCTTACCACTGTGCTTTCTTTCGGGCCCCAAATGTGGGCTCTTTCTCTATCTTTTTTTTTTGTTGTTGTTTGTTTTTTGGGCCATATCCCACAATGTTCAGGGGTTTCTCCTGGCTATCTGCTCAGAAATAGCTCCTGCAGGCACAGGGGACCATGGGGGACCATATGGGACACCGAGATTCTAACCAACCACCTAAGGTCCTGGATTGGCTTCTTGCAAGGCAAACACCGCTGTGCTATCTCTCCGGCAAAACCACTAATAGACTTAAATTGATGCTTCTAATCTTAAAATCAAAGGAAAAAAAAAACACATACATAGATACAAATGGAATAAGCTAGAGTTTTAAGCTAATTAAACACAATAAATGTCCATAATTATTTTATCTAGATATTTTAAATACAAAATACTTGAAGACTGAAAGCTTTGTACTAAGTTTATCACCAAAATTACTTTGACTGCAAAACCTGGCCTGAAATAACTTTACACTATTTATAATTATTTATAATGTATATTTATTCACCCACTTATAATTAATATTCCTGCAGCAGAATGCCTCAATAATGTTATCAAGAGATGTTACTTTGAAGTCAGAAAAACAAATCAGAAATTAAGGCACTTTCCATACAACTGACTCTGGTTTAATTTCCAGCATAGCATTTGGTCCATTGAGCACTGCCAGTGGTTAATATTGAGGACAGAACTAGGAATAGCTTCTGAGCACTGGATATAATTTAACATTACACACACACAAAAGAAAGAAAAATAAAATGGTGTTGATTTACCTAATATCTTATTTAGTAACCATTTTATACTCCTAGATTCTAAAACAATTCTGATTTTTGAAGAAATATTATTCAAGTATTAAATTAAAAGTCAATGGTCAGTCAAAATGAGACAGACTAATATTAAATAATCTCTCTCATAAGTGGTATATAAAGAAAGATAGTAAAGGAGCAATAAATGATCAATGATAATATAACTGAAAATTTGGTTTACAGAACTGAGCTGATATGGCTAGATACTGTGGGGTGTGAGATTATCTAATTAAATAAAAATTACTAGAAGGGGCTAATTCAGAATGGACCGGGTTCGATCCCCTGCATTCCATATGGTCCCCCAAGCCAGGACCAATTTCTGAGCTCATAGCCAGGAGTAATTCCAATGTCACCAGGTGTGGCCCAAAACCCCCCCAAAAAATAATAATAACAACAAAACATTACTAGGGACAATGAAAGACTAAAAGTTGAATTTATTCAGGAAATCAAAGAAATCATAAAGCCTGGACAAGAATTCTGGATCTATTATTATTATTATTATTATTATTATTATTATTATTATTATTATTATTATTGTTATTTTTTTCTAGAACAATTTCAACAGTCCAATTGACTTGGTTCTTATATAAACGTTAAATGGAAGGACACTTCTACAAACTTCCTTATTTAACAAATAACAAAGGAAGGAAAGACAGAGAGGGACTCTTTCACCAAAATATCTTATTTAACTATTATTATTTTTTTTGACCATTACCCTTTTGGTACCAGAACAATGTAAGTGGAACCTTAAAACAATGAAAATATCTAACTAAGGAGCAAAGAAATCTAAAATGATGATTGAAAACCTTTTTAAACACATAAAGTGAAAGTCAAAAGTGTTGAAAAATAATGAGACATTTTTAATATTATTTAGGAGTAGAACTATAGATACATGAATTTAAACAAAAGCACACAAATTTCATTAAATATGAGCCTTTTGTTAATTGTCATTGTTGGTAATGAAAGGCCGCTTCATGAACCACCTGTCTCTCTGTATTGTGTCCTAACAAATGATCTGCTGGGAATATTCAAGAATATTAATTTTAAATTGATTTGCTAAATGTTTGAACTCGCATGCTTTTAAAATTATACCCGTTTCATAAAAATAAAACCTTAAGTTGGTTTTGCTTTTCTTTTTTTGTATGTCAGTAGACTGGATTTGGCATTATGTCAGTAAACTGGATTTGACGTTTGCTATTACTATGAACAGTAATATCTCTCTGAAACAGAATTGCCCTTTGTTACATATGAAGAGTTTTTAAGTATTTTTTTCTTGTATCAATACAACAGCAAGTAATGCTAAGGTGTTAAAGAAATTATAAAACTAGAGCAATTGTGCCAAATTGCTAAAACTGAAATCTCCAATCAAAGTTGGATTCCAATTTTGGAAAAATGTAAGGAAACACAAATACACACAAGCATGACTGTGTGTATTATTACTGTTGTTATTTTTCTTTAAAGTGAACACAATGCAGTGCTTAGGAGTTCCTTCTCATTCTACATTCAGGAATATTCCTGCCTGCTCAGGGAGATCATAGATGGGATGCCTGGAATCAAACCCAGATCAGACCCATGCAAGGTAAGCACACTCAAATCTGTGCTATCTCTCTGGCCTTGTGTTTGTGTGTGTTTTATACATGGAGAAGTATGTAAATTACAATTGAAGATAACTATAATGTTTATCATTTTTATTTTTGTTATGAAGAGAGAAAACTGCATGTTCAAGAGAGAACATAGGTTATTTCAAGATGAGAGCCAATGTTTATAAATGTAAAGACATGTTAACTTATCCAAGAAATAAATATATCCACTTACCTAAAAATTATATTACAACAGCTGTTAGAAAAGAAAATACTTATTTCTACCAAATAAAAAAGTTATACATGGCATAAAAAAGTATTAAGATACCTCAAAATTAAAAATTGAAGTACAATCTGATCCAACTATTCCACTTCTGGGTCAAATGGCTGAAGAATATGAAATCAATAATTTGCAGAGATATCTATACCCCAGGTTCACTGTAATTATTATAAACACTAGTAAAAACTGTAAATAATCAGTGTTCATCAACAGATGTGTGAATAAGATTTGGTATGTGCAAATTTATACATATGGGTATATGTAATAGCAATAAAATACTATTTGGCTCTGAGAAAAAATAAAATTCTGCTTTTAGCTACAATGTGATAGCTAATAATTAGGGCATTATGTCTAGTAAAATAAGTCAGATGGACAAAGACAATCAAACTACAATTTCACACATATGTATAAGATAAATTAAATAATAGCTAAATCAAACACAGACTAAAAGAAAAAAGGGCAATGTGTGGATAAATGAAAGTGGAGTCCACTGCATAATAGTGAAAGACAGAAACTAGGTTTGGACGATGAAACATATATGTATATAATGCAAATACATATGTATTTGTACATGCATATATCTGTATATATGTGTAATATGTATATAATACATATATAACACACATAATATAGTATAAAATACAATTGTATATAAAAGTGTTTATAAGACTATCACCTAAAACATATACACTATTTGAAACCAATGTTACTTCAATAAATAATTCTTTAAAAAATAAAAGGTTTAGAGTATGTGTGAGGTATGGTTTTATGCTAAATGCTAAAGAAAAGCTAGATGGATATTGAATCTACATTTTTCCTTCGGGTAAAACGTCTCAATATGCTTCTTTTAAACCAAGCTAAAGCAATGAGGGATCTTATTAAAGAATGTACACAAAGTTATTTTGCTTGTTTTGGGGTCACACTTGGCATCTTAAGCAGTATCTATGCTCAGGGATCACTCTTGGTGGACTTGAAGAACCATATTGATGCAGAGAATTAGATCCCTGTAACTAACATGACAGAAAAGCACTTTACCCATTGTATCTTGTTCCAGCTCCTGAAATAGAACTATTTTTATGTATTTCCTGAAAAGAGATATGTGTTAAATTGTAGCTTAAAGGTACATATAACAACAGATTGTATATGCACCCCAAGTTATAAGGAATTTACATATTAGTACATTTCACAGTATAGTGAGATCTTTACAATTTTTTCTATTATTTTTTTGCCACCTTCAGTATGTTGATCTAAGCCATCAGCTCTTTGCCAACACATTTTTATATACAAACCTCATCTCCTTTTTGAGGTCTCATCAAGGAAACACGATCGTACTGTTGCCTCAATAAAGCCCAAAGTGCATCAAGACGTCCCTAAAAAAAAAAATGCAATTTGTAAATTTTCAAAGCAAGACACTCAGCTTTTATTTGTTAAATAAATATTTGCTCAAAGAATTGAGCCACAGACTTATTCCTTACTCTCATTTCTTTTATAAATTGTAAACTAATAGATAAATCACAAAAATATGGTTATGGCTGCCAAGCATCCTCCAGTCACTCAAACACAAATTCACTGCTTTTTGATACATCCCAGACCCCTTGAAGGGGGAGCAGGACACACACACATACACACACATGTCAGTTTCTTTATGAAATTAAATTAAATTACACAAGACTTAAAACATTACCTTAATTGGTGTATACCACTTTGTCTGAGGAGGCTGGTGCATGGGTTTGGGTCGAGGGGGTCTTGGCTTGATTGGTTCCTCTGCTTCTTCAGGAATTGTCACAACAGCATTTTTGGCTTTCTCCAACCTTGCACCCTCCTCAGTTGATCCTTTATCACCCCAACGAACCTTTAAAACAACAGGAAAATATTTGTCTTAGATATATTGTTAAACAAGCTAGAGGTGCAAACTCTTGTTTAGGCAATAATCCTTTGATTCACCATCTTGAAAGAAAATGAATACATGTACTAACACCAAAGTTCATTTCTTCTGAAATTTCATAGGTTTCTCATCACTCCTTAAGTATTTACTATTTGTGTGTGTGTGTGTGTGTGTGTGTGTGTGTGTGTGCGAGAGAGCGCACGCACACTTGCATGTATTGGGCACAGCAGCAAACACAGACTATAAAATATTTGGAATCAATTACATTTGAAGCACCCATTTTTCTCCATAGTTTCAAATAATGAGTATGTTATTTATCAAAAAAAAATGTAGCTAAGGGGCCAGATTGATAGCGTAGTGGTAGGGTGTTTGCCTTGCAAGCAGGCTGATCTAGGATGAACTTTGGTTAGATCCCCTGGCATCCTGAGCCAGGAGCGATTTTAGAGCCTAGCCAGGAGTAACCCCTGAGCGTCACAGGGTGTGACCCAAAGCAAAAAATGTATATACATGTAATATATTTTTTATGATTCTAAATATAATTCTATTTTTTAGTTGAGTATCTTTGGGACTGGAGAAATAGTACAATGGGTAGGGTGCCAGGAGTAATTCCTGAGATCAGAACCAGAAGAGAAATCTCTGATTACCTCTGGGTATGATCCCCAAACCAAAATAAAATTTTAAATAGTTATATAGGGCAATGTTCTGTTCTAACTAAACTCGTACTAAACTCATACTCATATTACTATTGTTCATTAGTGGTAGAGATTATAATGATCATAAAAGCATTTATTGAATGATAACATTGTGCCAATCTAAATTTAACCCATAAAGATATAGTAAGATAGATGCTATTTTTTTCTTTCTAAATTGAAAAGATGAGCACAGGTAGATTAAATGAGGTGCCTATGCAACATAGCTACTAAGTCTCAGGATATGGGTTTCAAATAAATAGTCAAAAATGAATAAATTAATTTCAAGAAGACTTAAATTTTATGCAATGGAGTTAAAATATCTTTTCCAAACTTTTCATTGTTTCACTAGGGCATGACTTATGATTAAAACATTAATTCTCTGAAGTAAAACATGATATATATGATTTTTTCTTTCATTTGTAAAGTAGCTCCCATATTTGTCTGAGGATGTTATTTAGCATATCAATTTTTCATCAAGGAAGGCAACTCTGATACAGCTTTGCTTTGAAGAGAAAAAATTCTGGGACACCCAGGAATTTCAGTCTCTGTGAACTCTGGATACTGAAAACCACAGTGTTAAAGGACTGTTTTCATTATTTTTCAGGGAACAAAGAGCGATTCAAAGCTAAACCAAAGTCAAACTTTTTCACATCAGAGTAGGATGAGATCGTTAAAGAAAGGGCTTATCAAACCAGAGATAATGTGGAATTCACAAAAGTTACAGACATTGCCAAAAAGAGCAAAAATAAGGCAAGAGAAGCTTAAAAAGGTTGTCCAGGGCACAAATTTTCCAGAGCACACCGTGATTCACCAAAGCTGAATGATTAGTAAAAGAAAAAAAATGAAATATTCTTTTGTTGGAGTAAGCGGTTGTAATTTTATTTAGGATACTTCTTTTTTTGCATGTACTTGTCCCATGTGGGCTGAATCGACCCCTACCCTACCTGTTTCTCACCCATGGGGTGGTACTACTCTTCCTAATAAAGATCTTGGTTTAGAAAGACTTCTCGACTTTCACTGCCATAGCTAACCTGTCTGCCTGCCTGCAGACAGCTTGTGGTGGAAGTTCCTGAACTTGTTTTCTCTTCCTAACCTCTGTGGATTATTTTCTGTTTCAGCATTACATTCTGGCCCGTGTTCCCCAACTCCCTTGAGACTGGGGTTAGAGGCTTCCACTAAAGTCTCTAAGGCATTTTAATGACATGAGTTATTGGGAAAGGTTATAGATATGATTACCATTTATAGTAAGAGCTATTCATGGCTTTTTGATAAGGCTTACTTAGATGTTTTTGCCTCTTTTTACTACAATTTTAGAACAGACTTTCAAATTAAAGTGTGCCCTGTTGAGTCATTAAAATGTATCTGAGTCTCTCAATGTGATCAGTGGTACTAGGATGTTCTTTATGAGGTTATTAAAACTGTTTTAACACCATTAAACCTTTAGAGCTAGATAGTTGGCTTTCTTTCCGGAGAAATGACCTTCTCTTTCAAATCACCATCTCTATTCAGACCAATTAAAATTTATACAATCTTTAGATATAAATATTGAACTAAACCTCTAAACCCAGAATATATTTCCTTGAAGTTCTAAAGTCTCAATTTTAAGTAGAAAAAAAATGAAAAAAATATCAAATTAATCCTGCAGTTAAGAACATGAATGTCAAACTCAAAGACTTAATTCAGACAGAAGTATAAGTAGATTTAATTTAAGCACATTTGGAAATTATAAATCTTAACATAGATCTGCTTTTTTTCTGTTGTTATTGTTGTTCGGTTTTAGGTCACATCTGACGACACTCAGAGGTTACTCCTGGGTCTGAGCTCAGAAATTGCTTTGGGCAGATACAGGGGACCATATTCGATGCTGGGATTCAAACCACTGTCCGTCCTGGGTCGGCTGCATGCAATGCAAAGCCCTACCACTGCTATCTCTCTGGTCCATCATAGATATGCTTTATATGTATACAAACTTCCTGATCTTTTCAGAATGTATCATAGATTCCATAGAGGTGAAAGTACTTATATTCCTTCTCTAGATATCACCAGAAACATTTTAAAATCAAAAGCATGAAGCTAGAGTTCTGTGACAATTCTAAGAACTCCACTATTCAAGAATAATGTTTATAAAATATAATTGCTAAAGTCCTAAGAAAATTCATTAAATCAATTGCATTCTTTTAAAGTTATTGTTTCATTATCATTATCATCACCACAAACACTAAAACACTTGTGGAGCTTTCCTAAAATTTAAAAACCATTAAATGCACTATACAAACTTTAGTGTTTTAATTTGACTACATGATATAATCAAAAGGTAAAAAAATTCATAACTTGATATAGATTACTAAAGGAAGCGTTGGCAGAATTAAGATTTAATATTTTTGAACTTTTAACTGGGAGGAGGGAAATCAATACCTACTTGCCAGTTACATTCTTCCTACTCTATTTGGCTCTCATGATAAACAATACAATTACATAATTTTCAAAGCCTATTTGGATGAGTCGGAGGGTGTATTATAAAGGAACAATTTCAGAAATGAAAAAAAGAAACAAAAATATTTTCATTCTGGATTGGCAAAAACACACATCTGAAGTCATTAGGTATTGTGGATCTGTTGTGCTAACAGCTGTTATTAACATCAGCTCCATTCCAGCTTTCTGCAAATTGCCATTATCATAATGTTTAAATATTTAATTTGAAGGAAGAGTAAGAAAAAAAATCTAGGTAAAACCCTCATGCTGGCTTAAAATAACATTAGTTATGAAGATTTGTTCTATAATTCAAATGTACTTAAGATTTCCATGATTTTTTTTTCACTTTTTTAGTTAGTTAATTTTTAAAAGAAAATATTTTCCAAGTCTGAACAACCATGATTTCATAACAATGTTTTCTATTTTCCTTCTCCAGGATTATATAGGTTTATGTCTGAGAAAATTTAATAAAGCTTTATTTTGTTTCATTTTTATTATAAAATTTTACATAGTATGATTTGACTCTGAAATACCTACATTTACTTTCTCATTTTCTTCCTTACTTTGTCCCCCCACTTTAATCTCATTGATAAAATATTCCATGCAACATAGCTAAAATTATCAAAGACTAAAATATATCATGATATATTCAAAGTAGTATGTTCTTTTTATAAACTATATTTAATTAAAAGGAATCAGATAAGTATTTTAAACTATATATTTATTTTATTTTAAATATTTATTTTGTAAATTTACAGTTAATAATTCTTGAAAATTAAACTGTGAGATATAAAAAAATGCACTCAAGTTTTTGGGTGTATCTGATATGAACAAGTAGTATTCCTTTTAACTTAGAATTCATTCTGATACTTGTTCATGTCTTCTTATTCTTAGAATGAGAATTCAATCTTTGAAAAATTAGAATATTGGACTGACAACAAATACCTGTCATGCTGACTAGTGTTTTTTAGCAAGAACATTTACTTATATAAAGTTAACATTCTAAAATATCCTTATCTTGTTGTCATATGGTATTTTATATGTGTGGAATTCAAAAAGGAATTTGACTTATGCTAGATATGAAGTACTATCTGTTTATTGTCAAATTAGGAAAAGATAAGGAAATACATAACATAATGAAAATCGCTTCAGAGAAAGCTCCTAACTCTTTTCAGAAATCCTGTGACATCTCTATTTCTCCTTGCATACACCTTTTTACATTACATATTTTGGAATGAGGCTAAATAAACTAAAATTAATATGTAATATGTCATATTTAGATATCCATATGTAACAATTCAATGTATAATATTTTATACACATAAAAACATCTAATCTAATTTCCTATCTTTTCAAATTAAAAATGGCATAACACAGGTAAGTCGACTTAACATGACCTTCTTTCCATTTTAGAACTAACTTGTCATACTTTTGTGTGCTGTATGATATTCCCAACGACCTGTATGCAGATATATATGCTATCTCTTCTCTAAGACATAAGTGCTCTAGCACCAGCCTCTTCCAAAGCTTGTAAGTAATTAGGTGCTTCCTGTCTCAAAGGATATGTCAGCAATAAATAGTCAAGCTTATGCATTATTTAAGGTCCAGCATAATCAGGAAAGTGAGAACCAGTATCAGATGACTTAAATAACTATTTATGAGGACACCATGTGAAGTAGGTCTAGGCTAACTGAGAAGATCACTGAAATTAATTTGGAAATGGAAAGACTTTTCTTGAGAATATGAATCTCATCGAACTATGTAAAAACCAGAAAAATCTAACAGTTGTGTGGTTTGCTAATTAGCTTATTGATTTTTGCTGGCACTAGTGGGACAAAGGAAATATGACAGTAGGAGGCATATGCAATGATTGCAAAACACATAAAAATTCCTTATCAAGAAGAAAAATTAAAGGATCGCTAATTAGAAAAGAAAAGTCAGGATCTGCATTTAATAATAAAATTAGTTTAGAGTAATGAAATCCTCCCGTTGCTTCGTATGAGGTGGAATGTTGGCCTGTCTATGGCATTGTTGAGGGTTCAGTGTTCGCAATAAATTAATACAGCAGTATGAAAAATGTTCTGTGGTGGAAAGGAGACCTATTTTGTTCCTGAATATAATACTAAATTTCAATTTCAAGATATACTTGGAAGCAGTCCAAAACTAAAAAATTCTATACGATATGTTTAATATTAATAATTATTATTCATAAGTGGCAGCTAAAAGCCATTTTTAGATAGAATGCCTTAAATGTGCTTTCTGGTGGTGGTGGGGGGGGAAGACAATCAGTGATAATGATGGGAAGGGTGCATTAGTGAAGCATGGTTTACATTGTATGACTTAAACCCAACAATTAACAATTTTGTATCCATGGCGCTGAAGCAAAGCAATTAAAATAAAAATAATAAATAAAGCAAATAAAATAATAAATGTGTATTTACAATATTGGATATTCTACATGTTTTTGCCTTATAGTACATTTTTATTTCCAAGAGGCAGTATTGCTGAAACTTTAAGTGGCTGATTTCTTCAAATATAATGTTTCCTGCAGTCATTTCTTTCTAGAATAGTAAGAAAAGATCTAATTTTGTTTTGCTTTTTAAAATTAGATGTTTTCTCAATACAGTTCTTTTACTGATAAAGTCTGGTCTTTAACAGTTTTATACTTGCTAGAAATAACTACAGGGTAAGAGTGAACTATGTTTGACTGTGAAAAGTACAGTTTCTATGATTAAAAGTTCTAGAGTAAATGCTCTAGAATATCAGTTTCTATTTAAAAATAAATTATACCAACCTCCATTCTTTTAATTCCTCCAACCCCTCGTCCACCATAATAGGAAGCATCTACAGTTGGCCATTTCTTGTTGGGCAGAGGTTCTTCTTCCTCCTAATAGAGAAATTGATTTGAAATGGGTATTTCAATATTGAATTATAATTATTAAATATTTCTTAGTCAAAATTAACTCAACTTTAAGTCTTTTTATTGATAGTATATTTATACAGAAGAAATCCATTGAAAAATGCATAAGGAAATCTGGGTGCCTATATACAAATATTTTAGTGGAATTCTAAAAAATATACGGAACTCCTTATTTCCAAAATTTTAGAAACCACTCTGATGTCGGTTAGCAGAAGTTTATAATAATGTGTCATTCTTTGTTTTTTACAAATCTTCGTTTTGGTTTTGGGTTCACATCCTGCTGTGCTCAGGGCTATTCCTGACTCTGTACTCAGTGCTAACTCTTGTTGGTGATCAGGGCACCAGAAGCAATACTGAGGAATATTGAGCAGCATATAAGACAAGCACCCTACCCATTGTATTGTCTCTCTAGCCTCTTATTTTATAGTTAAAATAATAGGACATATCTCAATAATTACATAAAACTTCAATGTGTGTATATATGTATATATATTTATGTATATATATTATATATATATTGATTTTTGGGATCATACCCAGAGGCATTCATGGGTTACTCCTGCTCTGTACTCAGAAATCACTCCTGACTGTATGAGGGACCGTATAGGATGCCGGGATTTAAACCACTGTCCATTCTGGATTTGGCTGCATGCAAGGCAAATGCCCTACCACTGTACTATCTCTCTAGCCCCTTCAATGTGTATATTAATTTGAATTTATTTGTATATTATGTATGTGCATATAATTCATATGTATATATTTTATGTGTATGTTAATTTGAATTTAAACTAATTCTGCAGAATGTTTACTAAAAAGAAATTAAGAGGCATTAAAATCACATATCAGTACATTCCATATCTATGCTGCTAACATAATTTTGGATAACAATAAAATAGAAGTAATGACAACTTTGTAGAAAAATCTTTAAACTTTAACATCTTTAAACAATCAATTTTATCTCCTCGATTTTGTACATAATACAGTGACAAGAACAACAAATATATTACTGTAAAAGGCAAATTAAATCTATAGTCTACATTTATTAATCTGCATGTGAATAATTTCTCTAGCAGATTGGAGATAAAATAACCAATGATTTCCCATATTTTCAAAAGATAATATATGGACAAAGTAGATTTCTATTAGAAATGTATTTGATCAAATTTAGGAATACAACATAAATACAGAAAAGAAGACCACATAAACTACCGTATTTGCCGGCGTATAAGACGACTTTTGAAAAGAAAAAAAGTCGACCAAAAATCGGGAGTCATCTTATACGCCGAGTATATCCCGAAAAACGTCTTGATATGCCGCTAAACGAAAATCATCTGGATATTGCCACGAAACAAATTTTCCAACTCGATCCTGGACCTATCACTGCAAGGCTGCTTGAATGTCTCTCTAACTCGGCCAATTCAAGCACGCTTTTGAAGCATGCAAATCAGACAATGTTTTGTACCTGAATCTACACTGTTAAAAGCCTGTTCAAATGGGCCAGAGTCAGAGAGAAAGTCTATTACAGTATACCCTTTGAACCTTTGCTTGTTGTGATTGGCTCACTGTGGTACATACAGTTGCAGCACAGGAACATTCTGTCTTATATAGCAAATATAGGCCTAAACCTATGTTTTAACTGTAAAATTAGGGGGTCGTCTTATACGACCAGTTGTCTTATAT
This sequence comes from Crocidura indochinensis, assembly GCA_004027635.1. NCBI lineage: Eukaryota > Metazoa > Chordata > Mammalia > Eulipotyphla > Soricidae > Crocidura > Crocidura indochinensis. Next base: position 23,669 of record PVKC010004697.1, read on the forward strand.
GCAGGCAAATACGGTATTAGGCATTCATTTACCTCTTTTGGTGCAGGTGGTGGTGGCGGTGGAGGATCCTTGATAACCTGTGCAAAGAAAATATACCAAATATAAAATAATGAGAAAAAAAGTAAAACTGTGAAGCAAGAGTGAAATTTTTAAAAAATCCAATAGGTCTTTAATATTTATGTCTCTTTCCCTGAATATTCATTCATTCATTCAACCTGTTACAACCTTTTAAGTTATGGCATGAAATAGAAGTGACACTATATGACACCTAAGAAGACAGTTTTCTTCAAACTTGGATCTGCCTGGAAGTAGGATAGTCTACTATCATGCCAGAAGTCTACTCAGAGGTCACTAACTTATGTGAAAATACAAGATAACCTTGCAGAAACAATAAATAATGAGACAGAAGTGCCTGACCAGCTTTCAGCTCATTCTGTACTTGTAGATGAGGAGCCAGACATGTGTGAGAAAATTCTTTCTGATCATGAAGGCATGTCCAGCTTTAACTTGAGAGAACCCCCTAGGGAGAATTTTCTCAATAAGAGTGACTATCTCCAAAAACTCTGAAGATTCTAAATTATCGAAGAAATTAAGTAGTTTAGTAATTTCTTAGGCAGTACTAGAAAAAAAGCATCTCAATATTCACAAAACTTTGCCAACGATTGAATCTTTATGATTATCTATATGTATTAGCTTTATTTAACAAAATCTGAACTTACCAAATACTATGTACATAATTTTACAATATAATTCTTCTAATGAAAATAAGCTAACACTCTTTTTTAGGTTACGCAATATCCCTCAAATAAAATAAGAATTTTCCAGAAAACTCTCTCTGTAATAACCCATTGACTTTTTCATAAATTGATGAGATAAAATTGGTCTTATTTTGAATGAGATGATTAATTTATTCTTTCCTTTGATCCAAGAACAAATCAAAATGTTTAATGAGGATATTTTTCTTCATTAAAACATTCAATACAGAATTGTGTGAAATTGTGCATGTTTGTTTATGTAAGAATCCAATTTTATTTATCTATCTATTTATTTATTCATTTATGATTCAGAGCAACACTTGGCAATGTTCAGGAGCATACCCTGGTGGTGTTTGAGGGACCACATTAGATGCCAAGAATTGAACCCAGATGAAATGTGCAAGGCAAATACCTCACCTGAGGGATCTCTCTAGCATTAAGTTCTAACTTTAAAGCCATTTACTAATACTAATGTATGTGGACATTCACCACCTTTTTAGAACATCTTTGTCCAAGTACAACTTGCTTCTGGTAACTCAGGTACACTTTCAAATTTCTACACTAATAAGAGAAATGATTAAAAATAGAATGGCTTTACATCACATCTAATGTCAAATATTTTTAAGTATGTTATTACATTTTCAAAAGTTTAACAATGAAATCTAACACTTGGGAATTTGAAAAAATATATAATTAAAGCATTATTATTACTATTATTACTAATGATTTAGAAACATGCTATCTTTGGGGCCGGAGCAGTGATGCAAGTGTTAAGGCATCTGCCTTGCACGTGCTAGCCTAGGACAGACCGCGGTTAGATCCCCAGGTGTCCCATATGATCCTCTAAGCCAGGAATGATTTCTGAGCTCATAGCCTGGAGTATCACCTGAGCTTCACCAGGTGTGGCCAAAAAACAAACAAATAAACTAACAAAATGCTATCTTTGGGGTCGGAGTGGTGGTGCAAGCGGTAAGGTGTCTGCCTTGCACATGCTAGCTTAGGACAGACTGGGTTCGATCCCCCATTGTCCCACATGGTTTCCCAAGCCAGGAGCCATTTCTGAGCGTGTAGCCAGGAGTAACCCCTTAGTCACTGGTTGTGACCAAAAAAACAAAATAAACAAATTAATTATAAAATGCTATCTTTAAAAATAAATATTGAGATACTCCTGCTATATGATTTTTATATTTTCATCAATATATTTGGGAATTCAGAAGTAGACAGAATTGCAGAGGAACTAAGATTAATTATAATTGAGAAAAATAAAACTTGAAGTATTTATATTTTATACATTCTTTTTGTATTTAACTAGGTATACCATAATGTGTTCAATGTAAGGTCATTTATAATTTGTGAAGTACTAATTATAATTAATTTTATGTATGAGATTTTCATCATTCAAAATTTTATGTGGTTCTTGTAAAAATATGAACATAACTATAATCACATAGATATAATTGGAGAATTTAGTTAGAATGGCAACCTACCACATTCTTATAAATTTAAACTTTGATAAATATTTAAAAAGCAGATTTGTATATTTATCCTATTTTAACCCAGTTTTAAAATAAAAATCTTTATATTTAAGTTCCTTGTTCAAAATTTTGAAGAATAAAATAAAAAGATGAAAATTTATAGTTAACTCCAAAATTGAACAAATGGAAATTAGTATTTAAGATAGTACAGTAGTAGACTAAAATAAACTGAAGGTTACCAGGCTAGAGCTCCCTTTCCTAAAAAAAAAAATTTAAGTATGTCATATGAATATCACCTGATGGTTTAAATCAGTGAAAAAGAACTATTGGAAGCAATATTACAACACTCATTATATCAATATTACTATGCTCAAATCTTTAGAGTAAACTCCTCCTCCTATCTTACATTTTTCTACTTATCAAAAATTACTCTAGTTACAACCTCAAAGTTTTCTCATAACCTGTCATTTCTTCCTTACTTCTCTTTTTTTGTTTTGTTTTGTTTTTGTTTTTTGGGTCACACCCAGCAGTACTCGGGGGTTACTCCTGGCTCTATGCTCAGAAATCGCTCCTGGCAGGCTCGGGGACCATATGGGATGCCAGGATTTGAACCATTGTCCCTCTGTATGCAAAAAATGCACTACCTCCATGATATCTCTCTGGCCCCATTTCTTCCTTACTTCTAAATGAAATTTTCCACCCATCTCAATGATCTTTCCTTTTCTCTTCCTTCCGAGCTCTCTTTTCTACTCTCCACTATGTCCCTTTTCACTTCTCTTTCCATATTTCTTCCCTCCTTCATTCCTTCAAACAGTGCCTTCCTTGGGCAGATCAGAAAACTAAAGGATCTCTAGTTCCAAAGAAAGTTAAGCATTAAATGTTTATTTCAAACAGTAATCCAAAAATCAGAGCACTACTGAGCTCACTGGCAAATTGCAAAGGCAGAAGATCATCCAATTCTTCATCTAGAAAATTAATTATATGTTCTTTCCAAAAAGAAATATCTAATGGAATATAAAAAATATATATCATTGTATTTCTTCCTTTTGCAGCTAACCTTTTCTATATTAAGTAGGATATGTCTATAGTGTTTGTTATCACTTTGTTCCAGAAGAGAAAATTGGTTTTTGTTCCAACAATGTCTAACAAGTATTATGAATGACTAAATGCATGGCTTTTATAAATTTAAACTAATTTTGAAATTCTGAAAAATATATTACTATCATTGTAAACAATAGAAATAAAGCTCTTAAACTCTACTTAAATCGATTTCCCTTGTTTTTGTTTTTTTTGGACCATACCTGAAGGTTTTCAGACCTTTTTATTATGTGCTTGGAAGTTACTCCAGGCAGTAGTGCTCAGGGGATTAGATAGTCCTGGGAATCAAATCTGAGTCTCCCAAAGCAAAGTGTTCACTAAACCCATTCAGATCATCTCTCCAGCTTTATAAATCAAATTTTTATTTACTAATTCAGAGACGAAATAATCGACACAACACATATTTTCTTCAGAATCTGAGCCAGAGCTAACACTCTTCCCTTATGTTGTTATTACTATAATTTATGGGTTCACTGGTGAGTTCTATCAAAACTTCAGAGCTTTACTAACTTTACTCCTAAAGCTCTTCTAAAACATTGCAAACACAGGAATTCTTCCTAACATCTTCAATTACACAAATTACACAAAGTATTTAGAGACATTTCCAGAAAAGAAAATATCAGATCAATCATCCTGATAAGCATCAATGCCAAATCCTTAACAAAATCATAAGTAACTGATTCATTATAAATATTCAATTTATATATTTATATAAATTCTAATTTATATAAAATCTGCCGGTTTTATATTTGTCTTATATTTTAGAAAGTGCTCTGGCCCATTCCACACTGGTCAGTTCTTTAACTGCAACCTATGGATAGATCTTCAATATCTATGTGTGTGTGCGAGAGAGAGAGTGTATGTGGTGGACACCTCTATATATGTCTAAACAATACATATGTATATATATATATATGTATATATGTATTGTACATAATGCGTATCTATGGTGTATATTGTCCCTGTTAAATAAAAGCTTTCCTTTTTCTCCCCTCTTCCCTGCCTACCACCTTACAAATCCTCTACCTTTTCATCCTCGCACCCCTGGTCTGTTATTTCTGCCTATCTAATTAACCCTCTTTGCCCTCAGTACTTAACTCCTTAGGAACCTGAACATTCTCCCGTCACAGTCAGTTGCTAGCTGGCTCCCAAAGAGAAAGAACAGTCTCCCAGTCTGCCTTATCTAGGCCTGGGAAGAAGCTATCGCCACTGGCCACTGCAGCTGCTGATTCGCTCTCTGTGGCCCCTTTTCTGCCATCCGACTACACTGAGGACTGTTAGTCGCTACTGGATTCGGCACCAGAGACCCTCAGCTTAAGGACGTTATCTGATCTCTGACTGGTACGAACCATTTTTCAGACTCCACAAGACCATGTCACAAGTTGAAACTATGCTCTAGGTTTTAACACTCCCACAAGACTATTTCAAAAGACTTCAAGGGAATATATATATATATATATATATATATATATATATATATATGTTTTTTTGTATATTCCCTTAAATATATTTGCTTAATAATTGTAATTTTTAGTTTGTATTTTCTTATGTAGAGGTAGCTTTCTCATCCCTTTTTTGAACCTGCTTAAGGAGGAAATTTTAGTGGATAAGTTTTTTTTGAGATCTGAATTCAGGTTAGAAACAGGTTATAGGGGTTGTTAAGCTTGTTATTTTTAACCCCATACACAGCAGTATTGTCATGTATCATTGTTCCTTTTTGCATAGGCACCTTAAAATGGGGCAAATCCTATACATAGAATAAAAAAAGAAAACTCAAATTTTAGAGTATAGGACACCTTTCACCCTGAACACTTGTCAGAGATAGAGCATCAACTGTCCACCACCAAACTGGGATCCCATCTTTGGAACTGGCACAGTTTTCTGCACCAGCACCAGGAATCAAACTTCCACTGGAAGAGACCCAAATGCCATCCTGGCACCAACTTGATCCCAGGTGGGTTTACATGATACCCTGACAACTAGGAAATAGCAATAATTTTTCTCAGGGCTTCAAGATACTCAGGCTTCGACATAGGATCTGTGCAAAAACCAAGATTTCTTATTCTAGAAGTCTTACTGCATCAACAGTAATTGAGGAGAACTATTCTGGGAACATGAAGGAAGACTCTGGGGTTGAGCTATTAGTATACCCAGAGCCTGTCGTTGGGTTCTATGACAGAATGCTTCATCAGGAAGGACAACCTGCTTTTTTTTAGGCCAAACATTTTTTCTTTCTAATTTCTCCAATGTTTGCTCACCAAAGGGGGGAAAAACCACTGCCACCCTCTTTTTTTAAATTTATTTTATTTGTATCTCCTAGATAAGGGCACCCACCTTTCTTATAGAATGTTGAAACTTGAAGTACTTTGTTTTACCTTATATTTCTGTATGTATCTACAAACTTAGAAGAAGAAAAACTAGAATGGGAACTGGGGACCAAGAGGTGTGAGGTGCATTAGTGGAGATATAAAAGTACAGAACTAAAAACCCAAGCCAGGGGCTGGAGAGATAGCATGGAGGTAAGGTGTTTGCCTTTCATGCAGAAGGTCATTGGTTCAAATCCCGGTGTCCCATATGGTCCCCTGTATCTGTGAGGGGCTATTTCTGAGCAGATAGCCAGGAGTAATCCCTGAGCACCACCAGGTGTGGCCCAAAAAGCAAAAAACCAAAAAAAAAAAAAACCAAAACAAAAAACCATGCCAAAGCCAAAGACAACAGAATCAAGAGATCCAAACTATAATAATCTATATTTAAAATGGGACTGTTGCATTGGCAGCCCAGAAAGCTAAGGGTGGAGGTATAGAATGCATACAGGGAAATTCAGTGAAGGAAAGTCAACACTGGCAGTGAGAATTGCCCTAATCACTGCTACTGTATGTCTGAAATCCAACTATGAAAGACTGTAGTTTACATTGGTTTCAGTAACATTTATTTAAAAAATAAGAAATATGAATTCAACCAAAGACATCTAACTGAATGAAAAATTCACATTTAAAACTTCAGATATAAAGTACTAACAAAGATCAACAAAAAAAATCAAAACCCTATAAAAATAAGGAGATCAAATAAAGAGACTCTTTTCAGAGGAAGATACAAGATCACCAATAATAGGCACATAAAAAGTGCTCATCAACATTTATAATTAGGGAAACCCAAATCAAGACAACAGTGAGAAATCATTTCATACCATTAAAAACACAACATATCTAAAATAGTAAGATTAATCTGTGTTGGCAGGCATGTGATGAAAAAGGAACACTCAGCTACTGCTGGTATGAATGTGGTCTGGTTCAACACCTGTAGAAAACAGTATAGAGAGTCCTCAGTAAATTTAGAACTGAGTTTCCATATGACCCAAAAACTTCACTTTGGGGTATCTATCCTTTGGACTTAAAAACATTTATTCAATAGGAAATATTCAAGCCATCACTGCAATGAGTACGAAAGCTAAGATATATAGGTGTCCAAGAAAAATGAATGGATAATGACACATATGCATAATGGAATACTAGGTAGCTGCAAGAAATGATGAAATCATTAAATCTGTTGTGACCTAGTTAAAACTAGAAGAGAGCCATGTTGAGTGAAGTAAGTCAGGAGAAGAGAGATAAACAAAGAATGATCTCACTTATTTGTGGTATATGAGATAATTATTTTAGGAAATGTAATGTCATATAAGTGGGACATATAAATCACCCTTGACACAGGACTTAGGAAAGAGAACAGAGATATAAAGTTGTGAAGGGGAGATAATGGGGTAATTGGAGGAGTCTAGTCTTGAGTTATATTGGGAGGTGGAAGAGTACATCCAAAGTAGAAGCTCAAAACCACTAAAATATGAGATGTTAACAGCAACTACCAAATTTTTTTGTGATTGCTAAGGTGGCAGGCAGGAGGTATGGCAAATTGATTGTTGGGGTGAGGAATGACAAAGTATAAGAGCATGGTGATGATGGAAGTACACTGATAGAAGTTGATCCTACTCTGGTGGGATTAGTGATGAAATATTATATGCCTAAAACTTAACTATCAATAACTTTGCAAATCATGGTTCTTACTAAAGTAAAAATCAAAATATAATAATTATCCTTTATTTGTATATTATTTCTCTTAATTATTATGAGAACCCTGTGCAGTTATTATGCTCATCTACATTTTAGGTAAGAAGAAGAAAAGTCTAATTTCAATAACTTTTCTAAGAACATGCAAAAAAAAAAAAGACCATTAAAAATCAGATATATTGGGGCCTGGGAGATAGCATGGAGGTAAGGCGTTTGCCTTTCATGCAAAAGGTCATCGGTTCGAATCCCGGTGCCCCATATGGTCCCCCGTGCCTGCCAGGAGCAATTTCTGAGCACGGAGCCAGGAGTAACCCCTGAGCACTGCCGGGTGTGACCCCCCAAAAAAATATCAGATATAAACCCAGGACTCTACTTTCAGATTGAGTTCAATATTAAAGATAAGGCCCTTTAAGCAAAAAGGGTATATAAAAAATATAAGATTATTTTAATAGTATATACCAGCTATGATTGATGAATGGATGGATGAAAAGGAAAAGAGATGAGAGTTTGATTAATCATTTTGAGAACTGTCAAAGATAGGTGTTATCATTCCCAACTACAGATATGTTTATCTATATGTACAGGATATAGATCTAGAAAAAATGGAAGAAATACATTTTTGTGATATTTCAAAATCTTCCCCTTTTTTCATTCCACTACATGTCCTCACAAGTAACAAAGGGAAACAAAAATAATCTGAAGCCATTTGGTCCACATGCCAAAAATCTGTACCCAACCGATAGCTATACATTTCAGTAAAAACAGTGGGAATAATCTTACTGTTAGTTCAAATACATTAAAAGTAAGTCATGAAAATCCCATTCTTGTATTAAATAGTGCAATAATGCATTCACTTCAGAAAGGATGTATTCATATACACCATATTTTATGAGAATTTACAGATTTTAAAAGGCATAATATTGCCTGGTTGCCAGGATTTTTTTCCACTCTACATCCTTCAGATCTGTATTAAAGATTCTGGAAAACACTTTTACCACTTTATGAACCATATGTAGAGTTTGATACTTCTCCAATTTTTTTCCATTTGTTATTATCATCATCGGGGAGGATTACATCTCATCTACTTAACTGCTAGAATGAAGATTTCAATTTGGAGGAAAGCCGATTTCTCAACAACAAAAAAAAAGCTGCTTCAGGCAACAGTCCTTTTGATCTGCTCATTAACACTTTTCAAATGTTCGAGTGATGTGGGCATTCTTTGCGCTAGAAAATGTCAGCACTGGAGCTTGCAGCCAGCTTGATGCAATCATATGTTCCGATAGTCAGAAAAAAAAGTGAAAAGAACTGTCAACAGTGAGCTGCTTTAGAATTTTTTAAATAAAGATACTGTACAGAGATTATAGAACAAGTAGCATTTCAGATCTGATTCTCATGAATGACAAAAAGAAATGCCCAGTTTATTGCTATGTTATCTAAGTATCTAGGCATTCACAGACAAAAGAGAAGTAATCTTTAGTGTTTATAAAAACTTTTTATATGGCTCTTCCTTTCATTCTTCCTTTCCTTTTTTGATAAGATCAGAGAGCAATTTCTTTCCTCTAAAGTATATAGAGATAAAGTTCTCTTACAATAATATTTTGAAAGACATTGATTTCTAAAATGGTAGATGTTTTCAACATCCAAACCAAAATATGAACTATTTGATTGATTCTCCCTTTCTTTTCCTTTTTGACAGGAACCATAAAATAAAATCCCTACTTTGAAAAGAAAACTGATGAGAAGTCTGAACATTTTTGGTGTCAAATGCCAAATATGAACTAAGAAGAGCAGTGTTAAAGTCTCTTTTGCCAAGAGTTAGAAAAGGTGCTGGTGTTACAGCAAATAAATTAAGACCATGAAGAGTGTGATACTCTGCTTAAATGTTGGAAAACATCACCATAAAAGCCATAAGTATACACATATCACACTGTATTTCAAGGAAATAACCAAACATACTTCATTTTAATTAATGGTGCAAAGAAAACATATTAAGTTTTAAATTACTTCTGTTTTATTGTTCTTTCAAAAATTCAGAGTGCATTCAAAGTAATTCAATAAAGCCACCATAGCCCTCTTCAACAATATAAAAGTGCAATGTATAAGCATTATTACCATTTAGAAAGAACAGCACAGATGTTTTTGGCCTCAAAAATGATTTTATAAAGCCTTAGTCAGACACATCCTCATAGTGTAAATTCAACTTAATAATAAACAAATTGAATTCTACGCAATGGAATACTATGCAGCTGTTAGCAAAAAATGAAGTCATGGAATTTGCCTATATATGCATGGAAATGGAGACTATTATGCTGAGTGAAATAAGACAAAGGAAGATAAACACAGAATAGTTTCACTCACCTGTGGGATTTAAAAAAAATATAAGACAGTATGGTAATAATACCCACACACATTAGAAATGAGGGCCTGTAGGACAGCACACAATATAAAGCTTACCACAAAGAGTAGTGAGTACAGTTAGAGAACTAACTACATTATCAGCTATCACGACATTGATAGAGAAGGAAATACAATGCCTTTCTTGAAGATAGGCAGAGGTTGGGGGAGGAGGGATATGGGGGACATGGGTGGTGGAAAAGTTGCACTGGTAAATGGGGTGTGTGCATTTTATAACTGAAATCCAACTATGAACATATTTGTAATCATAGTGCCTAAGTAAATTATTTTAAAAATACTTTTAAATTAAGATTTATGTCTTAAATTCACAAAGAAAAAAATGAGCTTGTAATTTTCCCTTGAGAATGAATGAAATTTTGCCAAGGACACAGAGCAAAGTGAGCATTTATCATTTTTAGTATTTTGGATATTTATTTGCAGCTGTATAACCCTTTATTTACAACATTTCAGAAACCCTTTGTTAGCATATTTGTTTGCATATTTATTTGCAGCTGTATAACCCTTTATTACTTTTCAGAAACCCTTTGTTTGCCACCTCATAAACCTTACATCTGTAAGTAGGCAATGACTTGTAATTTTTAAAAAAGCAACAACAGGACTTGCCATTTCTTGCATCTTGCTAGTCAAATAAATCTGCCTTTTCAATTAGCATACATTCTAAACTAAGCAAAGATAAAAATATCCATATTTTCTTTCTCACTAATCAATCCATGATAAGTTTTCATTTCACCTTCTTTTTCACTCCCTCTTAATTTAAGGAAAACAGAAAGGTTGCTACTGATGCCTTAAAGTTATGAAAAATGGAGGTGAGTAGCTCAATGAATGGGACATAGAAGTTTCACCAGCTGGTGAGAAATAACACAAAACTGAGGACTTCTCTTCCAAAACAGTTTTTGGGATTCAATAAACTGTCACTTACATAACAGTAATTTTTTCCATTTTCTCCTTTATATGAGGTCTGTTTATTATTGATACTAAATAAATGTTTCCAAAGGCCATTAGTTTTGATTTCCATGTTTCAGGTAAAGGTTAAGTGTACAGCATTCTTTATTCTCCAGCAAACACTGAAGTGAAATGAACTGAAGATGAAAAGTTTCAAGCTTCTCAAAAGAACACTAAATGGCCATACATTCTATGAAGAGAGTTTCTTCCTTAACTTTTTAAAAATCTTATGTCATTCTTTGGCAATCAGTTGAGCCTATGGAATCTTTTGCAGTTAAACACTTACAGTATTTAGTTAAATGATCAATTTTTAAGGAATTCAATAAATGAGATAAGATTGTATTGGCATCTTTGTGCAAATAACAAGACTTTTGCAAAACAATCTTCGCAGACATTCACTATTTTTCTTTCTCTTTCTTCCTTTCTTTGTCTCTTTCTTCCTTTCCTTGTCTCTTTCTTTCTTTCTTCTTTCTTTCTTTCTTTCTTTCTTTCTTTCTTTCTCTTTCTTCCTTCCTTCCTTTCTACCTTCCTTTCTTTTTTCTTTCTCCCTTCTTCCTTCCTTTTTTCCTTCCTTCCTTCCTTCCTTCCTTCCTTCCTTCCTTCCTTCCTTCCTTCCTTCCTT